>VDFB02179234.1:55291010-55319159 GCA_007258455.2 Sequoia sempervirens
TCTTCACAACAAAATTCTAAACAAAAACTTCTTACCCACTTGCAAAGTCCAAAACACCCTTACATCAACACATACTTCTCCAAGAACAATAGGAGAGAGCATACAACATGCTATAGGTAATCAATAACATTTCTCCATCATCAACAATACTTCTAATCCTCATCTTATGCTTTGAATCCTCATCTTAATATATCATTATGAAAAAATCTCCGTTGACAACAAAAATGCACTATACAACCATCAGACAAGGCATGACATCCAACCATGAACATGGAAAACACACCACCATATTCAATTAAAAACCAAACTAAATATTGTCAATAATGACAATCGATGCAATAATCTTCCCAAGTGTTGACAACCATGACAACAAAACAACCATTGCAACAACCTCACCAAGAGATCAATGATAAATAGCTCATCAATGGCAACCAATTCCAAACATGCAACAATCTCACCAAGCATATGCAACAGTCTCCTCAAGTGTTGACCAATGAAAACCAATGCCAACAAGGAGTATTGGAAACAACCATATTGTAAGGACTATTCATGGCCCTCTTATTTTGATGTTTGCATTAGATAAAGTTTCCATCGATACAATGGAGGTACCACTACAATCCAATGAAAACCAATGCCAACAAGGAGTATTGGAAACAACCATATTGTAAGGACTATTCATGGCCCTCTTATTTTGATGTTTGCATTAGATAAAGTTTCCATCGATACAATGGAGGTACCACTAAATCATTAGATTTTTTAATTAATGAATAACCAAGACCTTGATATCTAGGATTATCAAAAAATATACTGGCTCTAGAATACACTATTCATGTAGGTCTAATCCTTTTCCTTGATATTTCATGCGTTGAAAGATTTTATTTTCCATAGGATATGTGTTGTGCTAGAAACATGATGCTAACTCTCCTTTATAACATTGGGAATCATCAATTATGGCCATCTTCTCATAGTAAGAAAGTTTAATTTGATAAAAAATGTGTCATCTGAGCTAAAAGGATACTGGTGCTTTCTCTGTCTTCATGCTTTTTACTTCCTCATTTTGTGGGATGTTGATTGGATCCATAGTATCCTATTTATTGATATTTTTAACATGAGTTTTAGGAGTAATGGACTCAACTTGTTCCTCAAAATATGTTGTTGCACCAAGGTCAATATGAAAACCATTTTTGTGGTCATTTTCTAGAATACCATCATGGAGTCCCACAAACTCTATTATAGCTTCATCTTTATCAAAATTTTCTATAGAGAAAGACTCTTGTTCTAGATGATTGAGAAGATCATATATTTGTCCAAGGGAGGAAAGTACCTCATTTGTGAAAGTGGAGGTTATTGGAATATGGATGGGATTGAATTTATTTTTGGGATCATGTATGGAATGGAAAGGGATGATGGGATCATCATGAAAGTCTAGAGAGATGGGATCTTGATCAATGATAGGATGAGATTGGAATATTTGGGTAACTTGTTCTTGAATCATTTTAGGGCTTGCTTCTTTATGCTTCGTATTGTGTTTTTGATATAGATATGATTCTAATAATGGGGTATGAATATGGGACTCATGGATGGTCTCAATATGTTGGAATGGTGATAATAGATATTGAATGGGACTCTCTAGAGTGGTTGTGATAGGTGATAGAGGGAATGGTAGAATTTGGTACTCCTTTATGTTTGTGTCATGTGTTCTTTGTATCTGCTTGCATGTAAAGTGATCTCACATGTTTTTTTGCCTGAAATTTCTTTATGTTTGTGAGTTTTTTTTGGATGACCCTTGTTGCTCCGTTGGCGCAAGGATAGAAAGGAAATGAATCTATTGTGATATTCTTCTATTTGTATATTCATTCTTCTATATGTTGTAAAATTCATCTTATCTTTTTGTTTTGTGTTTTCCTTTTGGGGATGATGCAAAGTGTTGAGGCATTTAGGTCTCTTCCATGTTGACCCAAAATTTTCTTTGTCTTCTCTCTCTATGTGTCATTCCTCCTTTGTGTTCATTATTCCACAAGTATATGGGGAATGATGTCAGTTCCAAACTCTATTATATCATTGTAGCAAAGACATATACCGGCCCCAGATCTGTGGATCCCTCAGTGTACCTCTCTATGTTGTTTGTCGCATTATATTTGGGTACAACCCCTTTTCATTATGTAGCTTTATTTGGAAGAATATCATTGGAATATGGATTTCCAAATAAGATCTTGTGGTCTCTTGCTACATGGAATTTATAATTTTCTACTTTAAAGTAATTTCACATAGCATGGTGTTTTGCAATTTCTTTAAAGTGGGGGCATACAGTGGCATTATTTTGCTTCACTTTGTCCAAAGGGGTTGGACTTAGTGGTGTGTTGACATTGACATTGACGTTTTCTCTACCTCACTTTGTTCAAAGGGTTTGAACTTAGTGTAGCATTAGCATTGATCATTTTGTGGTGCCTTATCAAGTTTATCAGGGAGTATAACTCTTGGTATGGTTGTTATGGGCACACCTTGTAGACCTAGTGTTTGTTTCTCATTTTTTCCACCTTGTTATGGGTACACATGTAGTAGAGATAGTGTGTTTCTCATCTATGTCTTGGGGGCTCATCTAGTGAAAAATGATCCTCACTAGCCCATGTGCCTTCTAGTTTATGATTCACCTAGAAAATATTAAACTTTGTGATTGTGTGAGTCATGAAAACTCTTTTGTATGGATCTTAGCATAATATAACTTACTGGTCCATACCCTCTTTTTACATTTCATGTTGACATTGTATGTTTGTGTATCTTGTATGGGTGCATTTCATATGATATGTGTGCTCTTTTGTGTAATTAATTATTTAATTACACTAGCATAAGTTTAACTTAGGTCTTTTATTTAATTAATTAAGTCATGGGTTGCATTATTAAGAAAATCATTAATAATGGGGTCATCCCCCTTTCCATGTATTTAGAAGATAAGATTCCTTATAGAATATCATCTAGAACTTATCTCAATCAATTCATTATTCCCTAGGTAGTTAGTTAGTGTTTACATGTTGTCACATGTTGTTAGATCAAGACAGATGGAAACATCATAATGCATCTTGTATCTCAACCATGCCTATATACAAGGCATTTGTACATTTGTAATCATATTCTAGATCAATCAGATAATCTCAATTTGCATGCCTAAGTTGCAACACTTTTTTTGTGGGTGAATTTCTTCTTGGAAAAGGTCCTCTCGAAGGCTGCAGCTTCATAAGGATATTGTGCATCCATTATTTCAACATGGTATCAGAGTTTTTCCATTGAAGATTCATCTCAGGATCAAGAAAGTTGGGCTAGAGAAATTCATTACAGGCTTGAAGGTTTTCACTATAGGTTACTTGGCTCCACCCAGGGACCAAGCTAATTTCTGGAGTAGATTGAGTCCAATCTAGGCTGGCCATTGTCTTCAGAAGGCCTCAAAACCCTAGGATCGCCTGTTCATTCATCAAAATTGGATACATCAACTTGGGAACCATCAGACGTATTTTTAGGGTTTGCAAAATCACAATTTGCAATAAAAAAAATCATCCCTATTAGTTGTACTTTGTGAAAAAAAAATTAGATTAGCAGGCATTTTTTATTTCAAAAATTGAGCTAATTTTATATAGTTTTGGTAGAAAAATAAAATATATTTGGAGCGACTTTCTATTTCAATATTGAGTTTGCATATTAGATTTGATTTTTTTTTTTTGTTGGAATTGCTGCTAAAGAGGATAACACTCTCTATTAATTTAAAACATCAAATTACATGTTTTAGACACTTACTTTGACCCCGAATTACATAAGGTATTATGTATCCAAAGTTTCAACTTTCTTAGAAGATCTTAATGTCATTGAATGCTTCTTTTTTGTTGAAGGTGTTTTCTTCCTCTTCACTTCTATCCATTCTTGATTAAAATCAGTGGTAACATTGCTATTTTCCATAGATTGACCATCCAGAACGATGCCACCCATGCCTGAAAAAGTTGCATCTACTATTGTGGAGCCTTCACTACCTCTAGAGAGAATTATTGCCACATCTGTATGGAATAGTTCCCCATCCAAGTCAAGGTATTCAGGAATTTTCTTGGAGTTGTAGCAGATATACTATCTTAGAGATCATTGCAATGCAAGTTGATGGTGATGTTTTGAAATATATTGATCATTGTGATTATCTCATAGCCTTTGGACTAAGATTTGGGAGCTATATGGAGATTCTGACACTCCACCATTCCCCGATGATCATGATTTAGAATGTCATATTCCTCTTTCATTCTTCAGATTGGATGCCCCATGATGATATTGTTGTGCATGAGGTTGATTGTTTGGAATGCCTTGAATCTTCCAAAGAGGTTGACAAGGTTTCTTCGAATGTTCCTTCTTCTCCATTAGAGATAATTGATATACCTTCACATTCAGTGATTCCTTATCCAGATTCATTGATTGAGGCTTCCATCATTTCTATTCATCAAGACACATTATGTTTTCCACACTTGACATCACAGGATGGATTTGTTTCAGGTATTTCTGACTTGGCTACTTCTACAGGTTCGGAGGACATTCTTAAGGGGATATCTCTCCTCTATTCAGATCCTACTCTAGAGGGTTCTCTTGAGTCTCCACATGCCTTTGTCTCGACCTTGATTGGGGAGCCAGAGACTATCTTGGAGGCACTTGTTTTCTCTTTAGAGATTTCATATATCAGACTTCTTCCCTCCCATTTCATTATGGATTTGGAGTTTCTTTAGCATCTACCATTGGATTTTCTTCTTCCTAGTAGGAGACATGTGGTTTGGGAACCTTTTTTGCTTCAAACTTCTTTCAGTGGTTTTGAGGACACTTCATTTTGGGGGGAAATCTAGTCTCCATCTATCGAGGGATCATTGTATTGTAGTCTTTGGATCTTGTTCAACATCAGTTTCTACATTGTCTTGGTTTGTCATCTTCTTCATTGATTGAGCATGTACCTCATTTGATTGTGGCATCTTCATCTTCATTAGGCAAGGAAACATATGAGAAATTTTCAAAGACACCATCATCATCCATATTCCTTCTTCCTTCCTTCAATTCCTATCCGGAATGGGAAGCATCCCTACATTTCTATTTGGTTTTGTTTCTTCCGAAAGGGAGAAAATTTGTTTGTCAACATTGGATCATGTTTTGTCTTCAGACACTTACCATTTTTGCAGGTGATCACATATTTTGGGGGGCCTATATAGTCTCTCTCTCTTTTCCTCCTATGGGGGGCTATTGATTGTATTGTATCCATGCGACGGATAGTGTACTAGGGGGGTATTATGGAGTCCTCCATCCTTCCTCACTTATTTTCATTTCATCTCCCTTTTGGAGAGGGGTTTTCTTCCCACTGGGTTTTCCCCTTTTCTTCATTTGTGGGAGATTAGTTGCAAATGGGGTTGCAAGCTAAGTGGGCTTAACCTTGAGGAAAACTCCTTGGTTAAGCATGCTTAAGCTGGAGTAGTACTGGGATGGGTGACCTCCCGGGAAGTCCCAGTGCTTCACCTCTGTGAGCATCACCTAGATGTAATGAGTGCTAAGTGGACCATTCGTTATAATAAGAGATGGGTTCTTGTGAACCACTATGAAACATGGGTCAATGAGTTTGACTCGAACAATACACGGTTGAATCTTGATAGCAATATCACATATTAGTTGCATTTCATTCTCATTTGTAAATGGGTACCTAAAATGGCCATCATGTACCCAGGACCCATCATCCATCATTGCATTTTCATTTCCTCCCTAAGTTGCACTTATGGGCACGTTGGTGTAATTAATTATTTAATTACACTAGCATAAGTTTAACTTAGGTCTTTTATTTAATTAATTAAGTCATGGGTTGCATTATTAGGAAAATCATTAATAATGGGGTCATCCCCCTTTCCATGTATTTAGGAGATAAGATTCCTTCTAGAATATCATCTAGAACTTATCTCAGTCAATTTATCATTCCCTAGGTAGTTAGTTAGGGTTTACATGTTAGATCAAGACACATGGAAACAACATAATGTATCTTGTATCTCAACCATGTCTATATATACAAGGAATTTGTACATTTGTAATCATATTCTAGATCAATCAAATAATCTCAATTTGCATGCCTAAGTTGCAACACTTTTTGTGTGGGTGAATTTATTCTTTACAAAGGTCCTCTTGAAGGCTGCAACTTCATAGGGACATTGTGCATCCATTATTTCAATAAAGTTTCCATGGGATCTTGCATCCTAGGGACTTGGCCATCTCCCTAGATCCTTTGTCATCCTATCTTTTCAACATTTGGACAATTGAACCTCTCTTGACATATATATCTCTACTTTAGTATGAGTTTGAGTGTAAGTTCATACTCTCACTAAAGTGGGGGCTAAATGTAGTGTAGAAAATTGTCACCGTTAACAATTTCACATTATGTTTTGGCCCACCTAAATTATTGGACTTAATTAAGCTCCTAATTTTCCAAATTATGCATTTCAAGTCCTAATTTTTACCATTTTCCAGAGGATTACAAGCATTGAATAAATGCATCCAATTGTTATTTTGCTCCCGACTAAATGTGTCTTGGAAATTTAAGCCAAGACCCATTCGCCCATGGATGAATGGGCCCCCCTTCTTAGCCAGGACCCAAATTCAAATATGTTGTTTGTGACATTTTAACATCCAAAATTCAAATTTCAAGTGTCGGATTTTGGAATCTAATTTTCAAAAAATTAGAACAATTGCATATAAATACCTAGTTATTTTACCATTTGAAATCTAAGCGACATGATCTAGTAACAAGGAAACATTAAGAGCGAATACTATTGTCAAGATCAAGTGAAGGGAAACATTTCAAAGCATTATAGCAACAATTTAAGATCCAACATCATGTCAAAGTTTATGTATATTCATGTTCATGTTTTGTGAAGGCTAACCTATGTTGTAAGTCTCTAAAGAATTCAATCATTTAAACAAGAAAGATCCAAATCCTTGAGTTGATGTGCATGACTTCAGTCCTTCAAGGAAGAAATTGAAGGGAGGTGAGTTGCAGCATTTTGTAGTTTCATCATTCCTTCCTTTCAATTATCATTCCTATCATTGGCATTGCCATTGTGGAAGTGGAAACACCTATATGGGGCTTGACTGAGGCAAGACCCTAAATGTCCCAACATTTCCTCTCTTTGTGAATGTGTAGGATTTCAGGTTCAAGGAGGATCAAGGAACGTTTGAGGGAAATTCATTCGTTGTTACATTTGTTGTCATAAAAGTTGTCAAGCTACGAAAATTCAATTATAAAATTTATTGACGACATTCTGACAATTCTGCAATCAAGAATCAAGAGCTCAAATCCAACATCAAAGAACCCCTAAGTCAGTTTCAAGACCCCTCATCAAAGACCCATTCACCCATGGGTGATTGAGTCCCTCTACACATGCCAAATCTAGCTTTTGGTGACAGGTACACATCATGAGCTGCCTCTCCCAGATCTACCTACAAATTACTATTTCAAACTGTTCATCTTTGGGATATTGCATTTTTCATATTGAGTCATATAGTCCAATTAGGTTAATCATTCCAAATCATTTCCAATTCATTTTTAAGACTCAAAAGAATCAGATCTAGGTCTAATTGGCTCACTTTTGAGGTTGAAATTCAATCTATGTACCTTGTTGATTTGCATCTTAATGAAACCCTTGGAAAAGTGGGATTGATCCTAGGTTCTTTGTACATATGAATTTGGGATCTCCTTTCCCTATGTTTCAGTTAGTTCAAGAAATTTTGGTAGTATATTGAAGAGAATTATATTATATATCAACTCAAAATATTGTAATTAAATTTGTATGCTAATTTAACATGTGAAGGTTGAAGCCATTCTATTGTGATCTCTTGTGAAAATAATATGAACATAATTTTAACAATGAATCAATAAGATCATCATTTTATCTATTTCTTATGTTCATTTATTCCTACTTTGTAGTACTTTTTATGTTGGTTGTATGGTCAAAGAGTCCTTAATTGGACCTTTTGTCCATGAAATCATTATGCCACATCGATACATCATATATGCTTCATCTCATTGATTGACATCATCTCAACTCACTTAAGCATTGATCACAATCAATAGTATTGATGTTCCTACCCTAGAAATGAGTGGTTACAAAGATAGATGAGTTGCTAAGATGCACACCCTTTATAATTTATTGATATACCATAATTAGTAGGATTGTGACATGTAGTTACATCTTAAAATGAGCCATACTTTTCCATGAGGATCTAATTAAATTATACCATATACTTCCATCATAAAAACTTAATTATATTACCTTAATCCATTGTCTTGGTCATGAGTAATAGTCTAGTTTAAGTTGTAGTAGATAAGTAGACCCTGAAAATCGAAGCCTTTCTATCCACTAATCTATCATAGTTAACAAGGTTTAGCCATTGCTTCTCTGTAACCACTTGAATCTAATCTATATCATGATTTTCTATTTATGTTCCTTATCATATTCACATCCAATGTCCATATTTTTCTCCTTATGATCCCATCTAGTGACTCCATGCAAATGCTTCTTATCATGTTCACATCCTTTAATTATATGTTACAACCCTTGGCATGTCCACATATTTTACACCCTATTAATATTTCCATGTGCTCATTATTCAACCCTTGGAGCCATAATTATCTTATATTTTACCTATATTGGGAGTAGCCTTTTACATATGCCTAGATGCTTATCATTAACTTATATGCTTACATGATAATATCGTTTATAATGTTAAATGATTTACCATGCTTATGTATTTTCCTCCTTTCCTCTAATTCTTTATATGCATTGGATGCAACCAATTGAAGAGGTCGTGTATTGTTACTATTGCTTTTCATGATTGAGGTTTTAGATGGTGTCATGTGTTAGATAGAGAACTATTATTGTATTAAAAATAAGATGTCATCTTGAATCTATAAACACATATGCCACATAGACTGTTATCATTCCACATTGCCACATCATTATTACATTGTCACATTGTGTGAAATTTTATCGTATAAGCACATTTGATGGACCCTAAATTGCATTGCCACATTACATGGAGTTTTACATATTGCCACATTGTGTGGAGCTTTATAACATGGCTTCATTGCATAGACCCTTACTTTATTTCTAAATTGCACGAAGTTTTTCATACCACTTTTTGAATATGAAAAAATTTGATCCCTTTTCTTCTCTTCTCATTTTCATAGATAGTTAAAGAAATTTGTAATTTGTGTGTGTATTTATCAAGTTGTAGATGTTGCTTATTACATGCTTTGTTATTATTTTACAAGTTTCAATGAAGCACTCATTCTAAGGATATTATAAGAATAATAGGTGTATCCTTTTTGAAGGACACGCCTTTTTATAAGTGTCTAAACATTTACTTTTGCATGTTGGTTGAGAATTTATATATGCTTTGAAATGCATGCTCAAATTAGATTCATATGCACATCAAAGTGGGGGTAAAATATAATGGTAAAATGAGCATACCCATGCTAATTTCCATTTTTTCTACCTTGATGGGAATGTCTAAATACAATATTATATCCCTATTCATCTCTCCTTCACCCCATTTGCACTAATTCCCACATATTTTCTCCTTATCTTAAAGCATGCAGTTCATCCTTATAGACCATTACTATAAGATGTAGGATTGACCTAAGTTGATATTGAGGAGAGTCAAAATAAACCCCAAAATATGTACATTAAATCAAAATTTAAACTTTTGTATCCCCTTTCACTAGTCATTATGGGCTAAATTTTGACACATGTTTCATGTCATTTGATGTCATGGTATTTAGAAACATTCATTGTACATAATTGTATAAGGTGGATTGTAAGAACGCATTTTTATTCTAAAGACCGATAAAGAGATTAAACTTGCATAATCATATAGACCATCTATATGTCTACAATGGTGTCTTCAATATTTCTCATTACAATTAATTTGGTTTATCAAATGATTTTACCTTGGAGAACTCATTCTCCTAACAAGTTAGCAAGCTAGATTCAATGGTGTTTGTAAACATTACCTTGATAGGTTCATATATATTGAAGGTGAAGGCAATTAGATCTTCTTGCATGTTTTGTATTATATCAATTCTATGTAGATTATTTTAATTATGCTTGTGACGGATTTGCTACATTTTTTGTGGTAGCTAAAACTCTTAAGATTTTCATGAAAGATAAGTTAATTTTTTTATAGAGGCAAATCATCTTTGGACACTATCATCATCATTAGTTATTCATCATAAATCCCAAAGTTAAACCCCTTTATCCTCTTATTCAATTATCACATTTACTTTGTAGTTTTATTTCAAATATTTTTCTCAACTCTATTATCTAGGTTAATTTATGTTAATTGAATGCATTTATTTAATTGACCTACATAATTCATGTAAAGCATTTAAAATATTTTATTTTATTTTACACAAGGAAAATGAAAGATATTTTCTATTTCTATATTAAATATATTATATATTTACTAATCTTTATTGTAACAAGCACTTGAAGTGATTATATCTACTTTAAATATGTTGCAAGTCTTTAACAATTTATTATAAAAGATATTTCCTTTTTTATACTAATAAATATTCTTTTATTTATTTGATTTAATTTTATCAATAAATGTTTTTTCTTACTATCTCACATACTCTACAAAATCTTAAATATATTGAAAAATATTTATAAATAAACAAATATTCACAATGGTTGAGATTACTTAGAAAATGATCACAAATATTCATAATATTTTTTATAATGCAATAGCTTTACAAATAAACACATAAATGCACATTTTATTTTACAATGAGGTTCTTTAGAGCTTACATTTTCAAATGTAAAATAACACGTTATTTTCAATAAAAGATTTCTCCAACATTTTCTAAACATCTTATGAGATTATTTATAAATTGGTCTTTCTTTTCAGTAAAATTTTGTTCTCATTTATTTAGAATATTCATAAACATCTTACATAAAAATGTATTATGTCTTATTTCCATCAAAATAATAATTGAAATATTATTTAGTTAAGTTCAAACTATGAAGGATTTTTCCTTCGATATCATAGAAGTCAGCATTTAGAGACTTTTTCGTGACTTGGGTAGACATGAAACCTTGCCCTGAATAAAAGAATTGAGAACCTTTCATATTTGGAGTTCCATTCATTCCCTTCCATGCTTTAGATCCTCCTCCACTTGTCAAAAATTGTAATGAACTGCATCCATTGAAAATATAATTTAAAAAAAAAAAAACACTAAAATATCTTTTTAAATTTCAATCCAACTAAATAAAGCCATAAAGATAGGTCTGATTATAAACCTGGTTAGGCTGGTAATATGGCCAAGATTGTGGTCATGTCCATTGACATACAAATCTACTTTAAAGGCCTGCTTTCAAATCACAAAATAATGATTAACATGAAAGTTTATTTATGGAATGAATCACCTGGTACACAAAATTAGCAAAACCATATCAAAACTAAATCTGAGTTTGTTAGAAATATCTGTATTTTGAGCATATATCCCTTGGTTGGTATTCTAAATTCTCTGATAAATGGGAAAAAAAAGTCTCAGATTGGATTACTTCTAAAATTGGCCATAGCTTTTGAACAAGTTCAGCCGTATCACCCTCATCACCAATGCTCCGAATGGGATGGTGCCCCACTACAATTTTCCACACAGCCTTGGAATTTGCCAAAGCTTTTCTCAGATCCTGCAGATTTTAGAATAATGTTCAGAAGGCCTGCTTCCATAACTAGTACTAGTAGTTGTTATAATACTGTGATCATACCTTTAACTGCCGTTGAAGAAACCTTTCTCTAGGAAGAACGCCTCTCCAGTCATTTGTAATATTACTTGGCTCCCAATATTTGTTTATATAGGGTGAGGTGTCGAAGAAGAAAAAATCTATCAAAGCTCTTTCTGTAAAAGGAAATCAACTTAAAATTACATAGGAAAGAATAAAGAGATTAAAATTATATTAATGAATGATAAGTAGGAGGTATTTTCTGCAGTATGTCAATTTATGATATTACTCGTAGGATTCAGTTGGTTCATATTTCATGATCAGTGGTTTGCAGGAACCCGTTCTGATTGCATCCCCTAGATGCAATGAATGCTAAGTGGGCCAGCCATTATCGGAATCATGCAAGTGGACCATTCATTATCAGAATCATACAAACCACTACTAATAAAATATGGATCAATGAATTTGACTCAAAATTGTACTATTGAATCTTAATAATATATCACATATTAATAAATGTGAATGAATCGACAAGAGTTATAAGTGTAAATAAATACAATTTTTTAAAAAAAGCTGCAATATACTATTGGTTCCATAAGCTTTTTAAATCTAAAAGGGCACTTTCACCTAATATTTATTTTATTATCTTGTGGGCTTTTTTTTCTAATATGAGGAATCAGACCACTAACATTTTTGGGCACTACAGCCCACCCTTTTATGTAAGTGCGTTTCTGACTTCACATTTTTTTTCTAGTATTAGTTAAAAGATCTAGTGGGGGTTTCTGTGAAACAAAATAATCCAGGAAAAGCAAGTGTAGCTAGAATATCTGGATGTCCTCAATGGATGAATAGTTATATGCAAGTGATTGTGATTGTGCCAACCAGTGCCCAGAAAAAGTGATATAGATAGAAATAAATAAGGTCTGAATTGAGACTGCAATACAATTTTCATCCATTAACCTTTTATCTTCAATTAAGATGTGCTCTGAAAGCTTGAAATCCATGTTTAGTATTTAAATACCTCCGGATGGGGGAATAATTTCATAGTGGAGACTGAAAGATCTTTGACAGTACCATCTACAATCCCGCCTTGTTAGAGTGGAGCTGAACTGAGCCAAAGCGTTTCCCATGTAATCATGGTTTCCTAGGACTGTTCACAATACAATTTAGACATTTTTAGACTCACACCTCAACATTTTCATACACTTATTTGGTCCCAAATGTGTTCTACATCCTCTCTTTTTTTTGAAGCTTGTCTAACTTCTAAATCATTGTTCCTGGATTTACATCATTTCAAGGAAGGTTTAGAAGGTAGACCAAAATGTCTGGAAAGAAAACAGGGTAGATCAGAGCTTGAACCTTAACGTTACTGGTAATGTAGTAAACTTACCAGCGTACCACTGTTTTTGCAGGCTTTTGGCTGTGTATATTTGAGATAAGGACTGTTCAAAGCTTGGATCATCCGTGCCATTCAATCCATTGTCATAAAAATTATCTCCTACGGAAATAATGAAGTCAATCTGCAATTTCTCTCCTACTCTACCCATCTGCACAAGGAACCCAATTCCATCAAAGAAAATAAAACATGGCTTAAATCTAACACAATTTGAAATACCAAGTCCCTATCTGTACAGACTACAGGATAGGCTATGATTTGAAGTTTAACCTGATCAGCAACTTGGGACTGGTTGAACAATCCTTTCCTGCCCCAATCTCCCAAAACCAAGAAATTGAGAGAACTTCCATACTTCTTTGCAGAAACAACAGTGTGGGCCAATGAGCAATCAGATCTCCCTATTGAAAAGCACAATATCACCAACAAAGCAAGCATCCCTCCAAGATTTTTTAGATGCTTCTGCAGATTGAAAACAAATCAAATTCCCCAAAATACATCCTATGCAGTATTACATGATAGTGTGAAGATGTTTTCATTGTTGTTAAAAAAAGAAAGAAAATCATACCTGATGAGGTGTTATAGCTCCCATTTGAATAATGGGTTCCACAAATTCAATCACTGTTATAACTTGGCTTTGAATTTGTGGAACAGGCTGACCAATTCTCAATACAGGCAATACTTTGTAATCCATGTGGTTTATAAGGAGCATGAGTTGTAACATAATGGAGAGAAAAAATTAAATGCTTGACTTTAATAAACAATTTTATATAAATAAAATATGTAAAAATTTAAATGCTTTGCCTTTAATAAGCAATTTTATATAAATAAAATATGTTAGAGATTTCATTTCTTTAATTAATGAAGTCGTGCTATGTGATGGGATACTTAATTTTATTTATTAACATTGTAGGAAGAAGCTTGCGTGTAGACTTCTATTTGATAAAAGTGTAACATGATAGTAGGTGGGCAGTTTACTTCTTAAATGGAAGGCATGGTATTCCACATTATCAATAAATTGTAGAATGAAGTTTAATCCATTGAGGCATACTATTGTAGTTGCATTGATTTAGATAAGATCATATGATCTGGCCATGGAATATTGGGATCCTCGCACATTAGCAATAATCTAGAGGAAGCTTGAAACATTTACGAGTTAGTTGATAAGATGGAAGAAGGGGAATTCGGGATGCATGCCAAAATCTATGCGATGATAGACTTAAAATCAAGCAAAGATTGACAAGTAAAGTTGATCACATTCTTCTTTTAATCTTAGTTTCATTCTATTTAACGTGTACAAACCTTTGGGTCATATTAAGAAGAAAGAAGTTTGAAGCCAAATCACTAGAATAATGTAGAATCTCTAGGAAGATTATATCATTATCGGAGGTAATTTTAATTCAATTTTACATGCCACAAAAAGAGACCTGGCATCTCTAGATGTGCTCAGACAGGTAGATTTTTAGAACTTCATTATTTCAAATTATCTCAAACTTCCTCTTGGATATTGTCCCAAATAATGGACAATACACATGGACAAATAGGAGGAAAGATTGCTCCAACATAGAAAGATTGGATAGAATTTTTATTGGGGGAGACTAGTCAAAAAAATCCATTTACACATGATTCATTTGTACATCCTTTGTTGGGCTCTACTCACTACCCATTACAACTTGAATTTACCCTAGATTCTAAACTTGTGAGGTGCCCCTTCAAATTTGGATAGAAGAATGGTGGACTAAGGCCACCCCTATGATTAAAGGATCTAAACTATTTAGAATTTTTAATAAATTAAGCTACATCAAGGAGAAGCTCAAGGAATGGAACAAAATCCAGTTTAAGAACATCTTCACAAAGAAAGAAAAAAAGAGGAGGAATTGGCTATCCTCAATGAAGTGATTATTAGGGATGGTATGGATCAAAGCACTTATGCATTGGAGATGGATTTGAAAGGAAAATATGCAAAATTTCTACTTCGAGAAGAGATCTTTTGGAGACAAAATGCAAGAGAGTGTTGGCTTAAAAAGGGAGATAGGAATAATAATTTTTTTCCATAGTTCCAAGAAGATAAAAAGTAGCTCAAATAGAATAACATACATTAGAAGCAAAGATGGGATATTGGTAGAGAATTGGAATGGCATTTAATCAATGGCAAAAAAAACTATTTTCAGAATTTTTTGAATTCTCCAATATCCACAAATGTGTCACATCCCCATATTCAAAGCATAGAAAGCGAGAAGGATAGAAAGGGGAACTCTTAATTATGAGGAAATACACAAGTAAAGTCAGGCATGGCCACACATTTAATAAAGGAATGACACCCTTGCAAATTCATCAAGCATTCACATGAAGAGATGGGCCAAAATAAGGTGTGTAGAAGAAAATAGTATGTGCATTCATTAAGGCATTTAGTAGGTGTAAATGCCAAAATCAACAACCTTTGACCATATTCTCTTTCTTGCATGCCATAATGAGAGATTTCATATAGGTTTTGGACTCTTATCAAGAATAAATGATAGAGGAAATCTAGGAAATAGGGAAGAACAAAGAGAAAAAATTAGCTATGCATAGGCCAACACATAGAGGAAAAGAGAATCACAAGGGTCACAAATAGAGGAGGAGATGGTCATTATGGAAATCCATCAAAGCATAAAGGATGTAATGATTTCTCAAGATACAAAGGAGAGGAGAGTTGGCTTGCCAAGGAGCAAATGACATTGCGAGAAGAAAAAGACAATCCTTAGGCAAAGGATGCCCCTATGACCTCAAGTCCATAGGGGAGGGTTTAGGGGATAACTTCATGGTTGGGGTTGTTCCTAACTTGTTTGACCTTTCCTTTAGTAGGCTTAGGTTTGAGGCTGAAATGGGTATTAGATGGTTATGAAAGAGTTCAAGAAATTGGATAACTAATCTCTAATAGTTTAGCTAACATAATCTAATGAGGTGAATAATTTGGACTTTCTCATTTTCTATGGATGGTTTTCCTTCCTTTAAGATAAACCTAGTTTTGTGCTAATCTTAGGGTTGAGTTCATCATGGTGACCTTTGCCAATTACAAGGGTAAGTATTACCAATATGGTATGGCATTTTCTTACTATTATATTTGTGGACTAATCATGTCTATTAAATAATGTGTTTCCAAATAATGATTAATTGAAGTAATGGAATTTGATTGGACTTATGAGTTGTATGGGTTTATGTATGTGTTTAGATAGAGGCCATCTTCAAGGATTCAATGTGCTACTTATGTGTTAGAAATATTATCCCCTCACAGGTCTATAAGATAATTGAATAGTTTATGAAATTCCTTCTAGGAAGTGTACCTAAATTAATTAGCCATGATAAAAAAATCTTCCCATAATATGTTTTGATCTTTGTCTTGGTACTTTCAATTGCCACAATTTTGAACTGAGATATACAAGGCTTACTTTTAAGGAAACACAAGACGGATGGAGTAAGGACCCTATGAGGGCATAGGTAGAAGTTGTATACCTCTAGGACATAGACTAATCCTCTCCATTCAAGGTGATCACTGATGGATAAATCCTATGACCTGCCCAAGATAAGC
This sequence comes from Sequoia sempervirens, assembly GCA_007258455.2. Lineage (NCBI taxonomy): Eukaryota > Viridiplantae > Streptophyta > Pinopsida > Cupressales > Cupressaceae > Sequoia > Sequoia sempervirens. Next base: position 55,307,743 of record VDFB02179234.1, read on the forward strand.
TTATCAATGCTCTAGTTTGAAAATAGTCAGGAAGTGTTCTTTTCCTATAGATTGTTTAGTTGTATCTCATGGATAGCAGGATGGTTTTCGCTAATGAAATATAGGCCTTAGGGCCAACAACATGTAGGTGATGGATGCCCCACATTACTCTAGTGGCTTGGATGATTTTTTTCCAATGGAATGCATGCCTTAGGGCCAATAACATGCAAGCAATGGTTCCTAGTGGTATACTAGAGGGTTGGTTGGTTCCTGACAGTAGCATGTGGGCCTTAAGGCTAGTGGCATGTGGGCGATGGCTGTCAAGATATACTCATCTCAAGAGTTCTACATAGGAAATGGTATATCAAGGTAAATTATGTGTGTTACTTGTGATGTGTTTTTTCTACTTACTATTTACCTGGTGATGATCACAAGTAGTATGGGATGCTTGACGTCATCACAGTTGGTGCAAAAGATCAAGGAAAAAGACAAGACCCACGATGTAGTACATAATGCACTTAATTTCATTTTATATTTGGGATGCACTAAAAGGGTATGCGTTAGTCACTCATTGTAAATGTGTTAATCACTTGTTGTGTACATATTATTCATTGTTTGTGAACTTGTGTAATTAGCCTAGAGCTTATGCACATTGATATATTGGTGCTCTTGCTAGTAACAATATTGAGTAGTATGAGATGCTTAATTTTGTCATAATGGGTTTATATGATAATGAATCAGGTAGTGGGATGATGCATGTAGTAGGTTGCCTCCATTTCCACGTTACCAATTGTTCTTTATGTGAAGATGTGACATTGTGTCAATTGTCACACTAGATATATGTGATGCATACTTGAGCTAGTCATTGTTGTACTTGTGACGTGCATATGATCCAATCACTATTATACTTGAGATGTGTATGAGCTAATCAACTTGGGATTATGAAATGACATGGCCCCTATGTGTAATTATTTGTGTTTTTTTTCTAATGATTGATAATGTTTGGTATGAATCTAACACTTTGGAAAATTATTATCATTCTAATATAATTAGTTGAGTTTATAGCTTATGCTTATTGTATAAGCATAATTCAAGGGTGAGATCAAATATCTCATACAAGAGGAGAGAATGAACTCCCTCTAACATAATTATGCAAACTATGAAGCATCTAATTTCCCACAAGTGGATACATAGGAAAGGTCATCATGAATGAACCACCAAGGTTTAGATCTAGGTCTAGGGAAGACCCTAACCTTGTGACCTTACCAATTTCATGTGTAAGACTATAGGTAGTGATGTTGAGTTGTCACCACCATAATGAATAAAGAAGTTATGATGTTAATTCTAAGCTAGAAGAAAGATGCTTGGTTGATTAAGTTGGTTGTTGTGAATTAAATAAAAAAATTAGTGGAAACCAAGCGGTGGTTGTACAAGATGAATCAATTAAGGAGGAGGAGCTGAGAAAAATCCCATGTTTAGTTTCAATCCATAGAAAAATATTTTCCTAAATAAACCTTTCTAACAAGAAGAAGTGAAAACGACTATAATTTAGTTGGCAATAGATAAGGCCCTTGGGCTCGATGGATTCCTTACATGTTTTTATTTTGAATTCTAGGGTATTTTACATGAAGAGTTGACCCAACTTGTGGAAGAATCAAATAAAATGTTTACCATACGTAGGGATTGGAATAATATACATTTATTTCTTTAATACTTAAGAAGAAATAAGTGGAATAAATTGATGTTTTAGACCTATTTCTCTATGCAACACAATATATTAAATTGTGTCAAAGGCTAGGAATATAGATTTAAGAGGCTTCTCTTAGATATCATCTTAGAAGAACAAAGTAGTTTTTCTCTAGTAGATCCATCACATAAGGCATAATTATAGCTCATGAAATTATCAATATGATAAGGAGGAAAACATAAAGAAGGATAATTAAATTATATATCAAGAAGGCATAAGATCAAGTAAACAAACCATTTCTCGTTGATGTATTGGAGAATGTTGGAATATTCAAGGAATGGTGTGAATGAATTTAAAGTTGCATCTCAACACCAAGATTTTCAATTTTGGTGAATGGTAGTCCACAATTTTTTTTCTCTCTAAGATGTTTAAGGTAGGGTGATCCCATCTTCCCTTTCTTTTCATCATTATGGTAAGCACTTGGTGTTGGTATGTGGCGACTGATCATGCTATACTGTATAGATCATGGTATACTGTACACCCTGGCATGTATCCTTGCCGGGGTTCGGGGGCAGTAGCCCCCGAGAAAAAATTTCCTCCTACTTTTTTGCGTCGTCACAGAAAAAAGGAAAAAATCCGATTTTGTAGAACCCAAAATATGGAAGCTTCTAAGCTTGTTAAAATGGGGTTTGGATGGGTATTACAGTATGATGAAAAACGCGATTATTCGTAAGATTGTAATAAGTTTTGCATTGGATAATAAAAGTATTGGATGGCTACGGTTTGGTGGATGTAGCCTAGATTGGGTGAACCACGTTAAATTTTTGTGTTATGATTTATTCTGTGTGTGTTTTAGTTTCTCTATTTTTATTACTTAAATATGCATTTAATTATTAGATATCTACCTTTCTAACCCTAACAAGTGGTATTAGAGCGGGTTGTGTTTCAATTATCATATGTAGGAAGGTCTCACGGTTGAGTGGGAGCAATGGCAGACGAGGGTAAGAAGGTTGAGAAGTTTAATAAAGAAATATTAGTTATGGAAGATGCAGATGGAGGACTACCTCTATCAGAAGGATTTATGGCGGCCATTGGAAGGGAAAACCAAGAAACCCCAAGCAATGTCTGATGAGGACTGGGAGATTTTGGATAGAAAGGCTCTTGGTAGTATTCGTTTATGCCTGGCACAATCGGTGGCATTCAATATTACAAAAGCAAAGACAACAAAGTTGATGGAAACCAGCAATGATTATATGAAAAGCCTTTAGAACGAATAAGGTATTTCTTTATAGGCGTTTTTGTATTAATATAGAAAATGGTAGAAAGGTAGATTGATTCACTGATCATTTTAAATGCGTTTATCACAGTCACTAATTAATGCTTATGTAAAAGCGTAAAATTTGATGAAGAAGTTAGGGCTCTTTTTATTTTATGTTATTTTCCTAAAAGCTGGAACAACTTGGTAATGGCTGTTAGCAATTCTGTTTATGTTTCAAATACATTGAAATTTGATGATGTTGTTGGTGTTATTTTGAGTAAGGAAATCCGTGAGAAAAGCTCAAGTGGAACATCCACGACAGGGCGATGTTTTGAATGCATAAAAGCGAAGCCGAGAACAAAAGGAGAGGAAACAGACTACAGGAAATCATGGCACAGGAGTCACAAAGAAAATCAAATGACAAAGGTCTGAAATCTGGGAATGAAGAGGGATTCTTTGAGTCTTGTAGTAAGGCAGGTCATTTGAAGAAAGATTGCTACAGTCTTAGAAAAATAAAGAAAGGAGACAAAAAGGAAAGGGAAGTAAAAAGAGGCAAATGTGGTAAAGTAATAAATCTGATGAGGGATGCTTTGATTCTTTCCCTTGATAATGCTGATGATTCTTGGGTGTTGATTTAGGGCTTCATTTCATGCTACCCACACTAGAAGTTATTTTATTTGGTGCCATCCCAAAGGGATTTGCAGGCTGGATTTTATTTAGGAGATACTTGAACCTTGTCCAGTTGTTGGAAAGGGAAGAAGAATCAAGATTAAGTTATGGAATGGGAATCGTAAACACTACATTGAGTGTTCAGGCATGTTCCAAAGTTCAGCAGGGAATTTAATTTCAGCTGAGGCAACTAGATGATAGAAGGTTGTGTTGTCCACATTTAGTGATAAAATTGGAAGGTCACAAAGGTGCCTTGAGTGGTATAAAAGGTGTGAAAGTAGGCACCTTATATCTTTGTATAAGTCATACTAATTTCTTCTACTTTCATTATTCTGTGAGAAAAGATCAATTTTCGGGAATAGTTGTTATGATTCAGTAATTAAATTATCCTGATTTATTGTGGACTCTGAATCAGCACTATGGCACAATAGACTTGGGCATATAAGTGCAAAAATTATGAAAGTACTTCATTCAAATAATGTTTTACCAGGTCTAAAATGTGTTAATATGGATTTCTGTGAAAGTTGTGTGTATGGCAAACAAAAGAGAGTTAGTTTTCTCAAGGATGGGAAGCAAAAGAAAGATGAGAAATTGGAGCTTGTGAATACGAATGTATGGGGACCAGCTCAGGTATCTTCTCTCGGTGACTCTCTGTATTATATTACATTCATTGATGATGCAACTAGGAAGGTATGGATTTATTTCCTTAGAAAAAATTTGATGTATTTAGAGCACCTAAAATGGAAGCTTGGTTGAAAAGAGGTGAATTAAAAGCTAAAATCTCGAGATCGATAATGAGTAATTGAGTTCACGACAAAGAGAGTTTGAAAGATTGTGTTTCCCTCCTAATGGTATTAAGTAGACGGGAATGGTTCAAAAGGACTCAACAGGAAAATCCGTTAAGCGCGCTCGGAATAGAACAATAATGGAGCGTGCACGGACTATGAGATTACATGCTGGGCTGCCTTTAAAAATGTGGACAGATACTGTAAACACTGCTGTTTATTTAATTAATAGAGGTCCCTCTAATCCCTTGGGTTGTGGTATTCCAGAGGAAGCATGAAAAGGTAAGAAGGTGAGTTATTCTTTTCTCAAAACCTTCGGTTGTAAAGCATTTACACATGTAGATTATGAAAATAGAACCAAGCTTGATGCAAAATCAAAATATATATATTTGTTGGATATAGCATTGATAGATTTAGTTATAAACTTTGAGTATTTTAAGAAAATCAAAATTGTGAAGTAGGGATGTCATATTCAGTAGGAGGGATTTTCACCACAAAGATCTACATTGCTTTCTGACATGAGAAGAAAATGAGGTGTTGGATGATATTAATTCCAAACAATGATGTTTTAGTGGTTTCTCATGCTAGGAAACAACAACAACAACAAATACCACAAACTCCCATGAATGTTAGACAATCTTCAAGGATAAGTAGACCTCCAAAAATATTCTCTCCCTCTTTGTATACTATTTTGTTAACTGATGCTAGTGAACTAGAATATTATGATGAAGTTATGCAGGTGGATACCAAGGTTCAGTGGGAGAATGGAATGGAAGAAGAAATGGACTCCTTGCTAAAAAATCAGACTTGGGAATTATGCAAGTTGCTTGCAGGTAAAAAGGCTTTACCAAACAAATGGATTTATAGGCTGAAAGAGGAGGATGGAGAGTAGAAAATATTTAAAGCCAGATTAGTTGTAAAGGGATTTGCACAGAAAAAGGGTATTGATTTTGATGAGATTTTTTCTCCTGTTGTTAAAATGACTTCTATTCGTATTGTTTTAAGTATTGTGGCTATTGAAGATTTGCATTTAGAATAGCTTGATGTTAAAACAACCTTTCTCTATGGTGATTTGGAAGAGGAAATATATTTGGAACAACCACAAGGATTTGAGGTCAAAGGTAAGGAGAAACTAGTGTGCAGATTGAATAAAAGTTTATATGGCTTAAAACAAGCACCTCGGCAATGGTATTTAAAATTTGACAGTTTTATGGCTGAGCAAGAACTCTGGTGGGTGTAATTTTGACCATTGTGTTTATTTTAAGAAGGTTGGATAATAGCTTGGCTACATTATTTTATGTTTATATGTTGATGACATGCCTTGTGAGGTCTAACATGGATCACATAAGTGAGCTAAAACAACAGTTAGCAAAATCTTTTTCTATGAAGGATTTGGGGGCAGCAAAAGAAATCCTTGGTATGAAAATTTGTAGAGATAGGAAAAATAGAAAATTGTTTTTATCTCAGGCTAATTATGTTGAAAAGGTGTTGCAGAGATTTCATATGGAGAATGCAAAAGCTGTCAGCACACCTTTGCCTAGTCATATTAAATTGACTAAGGATATGTGTCCAAAGACACAAGAGGAGGAAGAAAAAATGTCCAAGGTACCATATACTTCAGCTGTAGGAAGTTTAATGTATGCCATGGTATGCACAAGACCGGATATTGTACATGTCGTAGGAGTTGTTAGTAGGTATTTGAGTCATCCCAGAGTTGAGCATTGGAATGTGGTAAAATAGATTCTCAGGTACTTGAGAGGTACATCTAATAAATGTTTATGTTTTGGGGGCTCTAACACTGATTTAAAAGGCTATGTTGACTCAAATTTGGCAGGGGATATAGATACCAGGCGGAGTACCACAAGTTATGTATTTATAGTTGGTGGGACAACAATGAGTTAGATTTCTCGATTACAAAAGGTGGTTGTTTTATCCACCACAGAGGTAGAGTATGTTGTTGCAACAGAGGCGAAAAAGGAGATGATATGGCTGCAAATTTTCATGGATGAGTTGGGAAAACAACAGGCTGGAAATTACTTGTTTATAGACAGCCAGAGTGTTATACATCTTGCAAAGAATTCTGCCTTGCATTCTAAAACAAAACACATACAGTTGAGATATCATTTCATTCGGTCGATGTTGGAGGATGGATAGGTCAAGCTGGACAAGATACATACAGATGTTAATCCAGTGAATATGTTTATGAAGGCGATGACAAGGGACAAGCTGAGCTCCTCTTCAGCTTCAGTTGGCCTTCAAGGTTGAATTCAAGTATAACAGAGTAGCAGGGTCCAAATTACTTATTTCCAGTGGGAGCTGTAATTGCAACAGTGTCATCCAAGATCAGTCTCCAAGTGGGAGATTGTGTTGGTGTGGAACTGTCCAGTCCCTCCAAGTGGGAGATTGTTGGTATGTACTTGATCATGCTATACTATATAGCCCACTTGGTATCTTGTACACCCAGAGCATGTATCCTTGCGAGTGCGAAAATCCGAGTCGAGACCACAAATGAGGAGTTCAAAGAGGCGGTAGCCAGAAAAAATTCCTCCTAATTTTTAAATTAATGCGTCACGAGAAAAAAGGGAAAAATCAATGAAAAAGGAAAAATCCAATTTTGTAGAACCCAAAATCTGGAAGCTTCTAAGCTTGTTAAAAAGGGGTTCGGATGGGTATTATAGTATGATGAAAAATGTGATTGTTTGCAAGATTGTAATAAGTTTTGCACTGGATAATAAAAGTATTGGATGGCTGCGGTTTGGTGGATGTAGCCCGGATTGTGTGAACCACGTTAAATTTTTGTGTTATGATTTATTTTGTGTGTTTTAGTTTCTCTATTTTTATTACTTAAATCTGCATTTAATTGTTAGATAGCTGCCTTTCTAACCCTAACACTTGGTATAATTATATAGGGAGAAGGCAACATGGTAGAATGAAATGGAATCAAAGTGGTTCCTAAAGTGTTATCTTACCCACCAACAATTTACAAATGATACTCGATTGTTTGGTGTTGCCAGTCAAAAAGAGGCTAAAATAATAAAAAATACCTTGGACAAGTATAGTCAGGGTCTGAGACAACAAATTAAATGGAGGAAATTGAAATTTTTCTTCTTCAACATTGATTTGTGGAAATAGAAAGAGATTGCTTTGGTTCTAGGTTTGAAGGTAATTTAGTCCCCCAATAAATATTTAGGCATGCTTTTATTTGTAGGAGATTTTAAATCAAGGTTATGAGATTATTTTAGTGCAAGTTGTGTGGTAAAGATGAAATCCTAGAAAGATAAATGGATTTATTTCAGTAGTAGGATTTTGATGCTAGAATTAGTATTTCTGCCATTCCCATTTACTTGATGTCATGCTTATAAATACCAAAGAATACTAGTGAAACAATTGATCAAAAGATTATATTTTTTTTGGAAAGGTACCTCATAATGTATCAAATATCCATTGGTTGCATGGGATAAGATCAACTTCCCTAGAGAGCTAGATAGGGTTGGAAAATGTAGATGGTCATACTTGAATTGTTCTATGGGAGAAAAGTTATTTTGGAATCTATACTCTAATTCTCACTTGAAATAGTTCAAAGTTATTCAAAACAAGTATTTAGATAGATCAAATCCAAGTAGGATTCTTACTATTGCTAATCCAATAGTTGGTTTTACAATATGTAAATTTATTTTAATGCTAATATTTGATTGTAAACATGTCACATGGGAAATTAGGAATGGAAAAAGAGAGTTATTCTAGGAACACTCATGGAATGGGTTCTTTACATTGATAGAGGAGCAAGAACTTTTGGAAGGAAAATAAATTTTTAAAAACACTTGGGGTCCATTTGTGAGGGATTATATTTAAACAAATCAGGATGGTGGTATTAAGACTTGGAAATATAAATCAATGCAGGGATTGGGTATCCTTGAAGAGAAAATATTGAGGCTAGTTTAGATACTTGAAGCAAGGAAAATTTTTATTTTAGAGGAGACAAATATGATCAAATGGTATGAATCCAAACCTAGGAGTTATAGTCTAAAGATTGGATATACAATCAAGGAAAGTGTAGTGAAAAAAAAAGGATTGGCCTACACATTTATGTTGGGATAAACAATGCTTACTGAAGGTTGGGGCTTTTGCTTGGGTGGAATTATAAAATATAATTCTCATTGGAGACAGATAAAGGAAGCTTAGTTTCATAGGGCCACAACAATGTGTTTTATGCAAAGATGCAAAGGAAATGATTGATCACTTACTACTTGGTTGTAAGTTTATAGAATTTTGTTGGAAGATAATATTTGGGAAGTTGAATTGGAAAAGGTCATTGCCATATGAGATATCATCCCTCTTTAATTCTTGGCCAATTTTGTACAAGAAGAAAATCAAATTGAGCATCTGGATTATTACACCATATATCTCTATATGAGAAATAAAGAAAAGAAATAAATTGAAGGATTTTACAAGATAAGACAGTGGAGGTGAATAAATTTGTCAAAAAAATTGAGGATGCTATTGTGGAAGTAGTAAATAATGCGACGAAAAACCAAAATTTGAAGAATATCTCCTCCAAAAATTGGGATGGGGAAATTAAGAAAGCATGGAGAGGATTGGTAGTTCCCTCAATTCATGGGAAACTAGGGACAATCTAATTCAAAATGCAAGAGATAATTCAATTCGATGCCATTTGAGAAAGGTTTGATCAAGTTGAATTTTGGTAGCACATCTAGGGAAATCTAGGTGCATTTGGTGTAGGATGGATTTTTAGGAATCATTTTGGTATAGCATTAAGATTTATGGAAAAAATTGTTTATTGGCACTAATAATGAGGCCAAATTTAAGGGGTACTATTTAGAAAACAAGAGGGAACTAAACTTGGGTTAAAAATATATTAATATTTGAGGGAGACTCATTAATAACAATTAATGCCATTCACTTTCCTCTCCTATAGAGGGGAGCTCCCTCCTATTGAGGTGGAGTTGGGGTTGGTGATTTTGGTGGGGTGTTCTTGCAAGTTGGCTGATGTGCTCCAGTGGTCCATTGTGCTCTCTAACTCCCCAATTGAGGTGGGGTTGTTAGATTTGCTGGCATTTTTGTTTAGGGGTTTGATGGTGTTCTACACCATTGAGTTGGTTATCTCTCTTGGCTTAGTGGTGTCATCCATAAGCGGCTATTTTGCTAGTGTCTAGCAGATATAGGTGATTTCTTTGTGTATCTAAGGGTTTTTGGCCTCAGTTAAAACTAGGTTGTAAAGGGATCTTAGTCTCTTGCTTGTTTGTTTGATGCAGCCTGTGTACTCATGTTTTTCTTTTAGCGACTGTTGTTGGGCTACTTTTGGTATGTGTTTTATCTTATTTGTAGAATAATTTTCATTGATAGGTTTGTGGGTCCCTTCAAAACCATTTTGTACTGGGTTTCGGGTCCCATCAAAACTTATTTTACCCCTAATAAAAAATAATTAACACCATTCACAATAGAAAGATCCCAAACTAGAAGTTGAACACTATTATTTTAAATGATGTCAGGAGATGTTGAAATCTTATGAAGATTGTAGAGTCTAAGCTAATGTTTTGTAAACTTGGTGAAGGTTACTCAATTTAGAGGGTCAACTAACTAAACAGTCCACTTGAAACTGCTCAAGACCACATTAAATTATCAACCAAGGTGCGTAATCTTATGATGGTGCAACATTATACATGCCTTCATCGAATCAAACTACCTAAACTATCCTTCTAAAGTTATTCTAGTTGTTGGAAATTCACAAAGACTATAAAACAGTAAAAGTATAATTAAAACTTAGTTGCTATAGGCACCTAAAGTAAAGACTGTAACTAAACTATTGCTAATAAAATAATACTTTGCAAACTGAAAACTTGATTAAGATTACTAACTCAACTAAACTATCCTCTGGAGTGTTACTAATAACTACTACATGCATGTTCCTAAGCATTCACTTGTATTAAGCAAGAAATGAAATATTAATTATCTTGCACACAATTCATGAACAATAGTAAACTAATATTAACTATCAACAAAAATGAATAACTGAAAAATAAAGTGAAGAACAATACCTTGAGTGGCCTGCTCAAGTAACTATTCCCACTTAACTGAGCTCAATCTAACTAATAGATTTCATGCATCTCATGAATTGATCTTCATTTATTGCATAAGATAAAAGATTACAAAACACTTCTTACAAATTGGGTTTAACCATTCTGTAGATTCATGTTCAACTGGAAAATAATAGATAATACAAACTGTGAACAACCAACTAACTAAACTACAAACCCAACCATCATTTATATACAAACTGAGGGAGTCTTTATTGAAAGCAACAACTTAAATCGAGATCATCAATTCCACTTCTAGATATCTAGAGTGTGGATTCAAGATCTAGAATTATTCAACCTATAACTGAAAAGAAAGAGAACCGTATCAAACTAGAACTCTGTCAAAACATATTACATTCAATCATACGTCCATCTATCAAAGTTCCATATAAAAAAATACCTCTTCTTCAACGTTTATTAATTGTTTATGATACAGTTCATTCTATCTTCATTAAATGCCTTCGACCAATAACCACCATGTTCAACTATCTTTGCAACATCTCTTATTTCAGTATTCAACGCCCCTTTTTCTACGTGTTCATCCTGCAACGGTTGTGCATCATGGTTCCTCTTTTTGCTACAAACAAGTTAGTTTCACAAAATATGTACACAAGGATATCCATCATAATTAAACATAACTTTCCATCAACAATTCCATGCAAATATCTATATAAACCATTTAATGCTAATATATTAAACCATAATTCCATCAACATGCTTTTGGGTCTTGGGTTTGAATAAAGGATACAAAAAGGACAATATAATATGGAATATTCTTAGGAAGTATGTTCAAAAGTATCTTAAAGTCTAATAAAACCAACAAAAAATAAACTATTATCTAGACCTAACATTTCCCCCCAACTTAACTTTTTGCTTGTCCCCAAGTAAAATACTAAGGATCTTGATTATACTATAGAGTGAATTGCCTTAGGTCTGTGACTTTA
>VDFB02179234.1:55328018-55408130 GCA_007258455.2 Sequoia sempervirens
GAAACTTGTATTAAATAATTGCAAGCATTAATTAAATTGCCTTGGAATTGGTGTGTCCTAGGTTTGGGGCCTAGGACCCATTCACCCAAGGGTGAATGGGTACCCCTTATGTTTAGGACCCTAATTTTTAATATGTTTTTGGCAACAATTTTATGATTCAAATTCATTTTGCAATTGTTGGTTTTGATGTTTAATTTTTTGTAAATTAGAAAATAACCTATAAATACAAGGTCTTTTTATCAATTCAAATCCTAGAATTTTTATGCAAGCATTCCTAAAGCTAAGATTATTGTCAAAGGTTTTCAAGAGTGGATTTCTCAATCATTTGGTGTAGCATTCAAGATCTCAAGCATCATGTCAAAGTTATCTTCATTCATACATATTTTTGGAGCTAACATTGTGATGTAGGTTTCAAGCATTGAAGTCAAGATTCAAGCATCAAGATCAACATACAATCAAACTATTTCATACACGATCAAGACCTTGGAGAGATGTGTTAGATTTCAGTCCTTCAAGGATTTCCATTTAATGGTTTTTTGAGTTGCAACATGGCATTGTTCATTCATCATTCCTTCCATTCATGTTTTATTTTATTTCAAGGTTTAATTACCAAAATAGGGTTTGACCAAGGAAAACCCCCATTGACCAAAAACAAATAAATTTTCCCTCTCTTTGTGTGTTGCAGATTTGCAAGTGAAGAAACATTGAAGATTGATCAAAAGTGAAAAATTGTAAAAGTTTCAAAGTTGTCAACATTGTCATCAAGCCACAAAAACTCACTTACCGAATTTAATTTTGACTTTCCAACTGTGAAATCTAGAGGAATCGGGAGTGCAAATCTAGGAGCAGAGGATTGTAAAAATTTTTTTTTGATCCTTGTAGTAAGACCCATTCTCCCTAGGGTGAATCCATCCTAGGAGGACACTCAACAGGAGCTTTTGGTGATAGGTGCACAAATTCATAACCTTCTCAAATCTACCGGAACTTTGTGGATTCTATTAGATTAAGGTTTTAAATTGATGATTCATGTTTTACATTGCATATTGCATTCATTTGGTATTTTTCATTTATCTCCCAAAAGTGCATTTCAAGTTGATTTACCCCATCCTAAGTCATAAGGAAAGCAACAAGATCTCCATTAAGGTTTAATCACCTAAGGGTTGAAATTCAATCTTGCTCTAGGGGATCTCTTTTTCCTAATGAAATAGGGAAGATAGGTGCATCATACCCCCTTTTACCATTTCATTTTGGTGAACCAATTTTCCCTTCATTTCATCGTCAAAGGTCAACAAGTCAACTCCCTAAATGTTGATGGTATAATGTTGCACATGCTTATAAAAATAAATTCTCAAATGGGAAACATCTTAATATGGAAAATGTAAAGATGTGCATAGATCCTTTTATCTAGAGTTACCTATACATCCTAATATGGGAATCTATAGATATTTTCAAACACAAGGAAGGAAAAGTGTTTGATAAATTCAATATGGGGGATACAATCATCATTTTATCTATTTTGAAATTAAATCTAACTTGGTGTTGAATTCCAAATTTGTTGCTCCAAAATCTTAGATCTTCACTCTACTTCCAAGGCCAAGGGTTTTCATCACATAAGCCAAAATAAGGTTCATATACAAATAATGGAGGATTAAAGGACAATTGGCGAGAGTGGGTTACTTGTCTATGCTTTGAGATCATCTTAGACTCTAGAGGGTTTTTTTAAGGGTACACCTTAATAGGCATTGAAATCAAATAAAATGAACAATGAAAAATAACATTTAAACCCAATTGCACTGTTCCCCCTAAATTTTATCACCAAGTCAAGTAAGACTATCCCTCATTTAAAATGACAAAAAAAATGTTTTGATATACTCAACAGGGCATAACCCTAAATGAAACATTGTAGTTGCATGAAATTGATGGTTTAATTAGGATCATGCCCTAAAAAATATTTGAATGGAGACCTAGGATTGATAGAGGGTATGTAAATCCATTGGAATAGTGCCCCTACATTTATGTGGTGAGCACATGTGAGAAAATACATTAAATGCAACCCCTATTCACTTCCATCATTTTCACATTTGAGAAACTAATAAAATAATCACTATTTAAAATAAACAAGTGTTAGACTCCACCTAGCCATTTAAAACATTAGAAACAATTAAAATTTAATGTCCACTTAGAAATGAGCCACCTAGACATATAAGAGCCAATGAAAATCATTAAAATTTCCTTTAACATAGTCGAGCCTCTTATTATTCATTGCACTATTGTTGGTGAATTTAGGTAGCTTTAGAATCATTATCGAGCCTTTATATAGGTTGAGGCACTTCTTAAAACATTCACCCAACACACAAAACTTATATTTTGTAGGATTTTATGATGAATAGTAAATATTTTTAACACAACATGGGGGTAACACGAGGCAACAAATTAATGAAGATGGGTAAATGAGAATTTTATAAAATTTGATGTGAGTCCCAACATGATCTATTTAGGAACATGTACCTCTTGTAGGGATAGCGAGAATCTAAAGAGACTTTGTTGTAGAATACACCATAGAAAAAAAATGACACATGAGAGAGACAACTCAACACTTCATATAACAAACAAGGGACATGATAGTACTAAAACAACATTTTTTAACAAAACACTACAACACACACATGGACACAAAAGACACCATACATACAAAGCTCAACAAAAAAATAAATAATATACATAAGAATCACTTACAACCAAGAACAAAACAACATGAGAAATTTGAACACATAGGTGGAAGTGAAACTCACAAAAAAAATTATAGGCTAAACCTTGCATGAAGACCAATAGCACATAGCCATAGGAAAACCATTATAATTGCTTGCCTCCATCAAACACAATCCTTTTGAAGGATTTTATCTCCCTCACCCTAAAGCTACCTCCATCAATTAACTACAATCAATGTGGCCTTCTCTTCACCTACATAAATGTGTGAGATGTGATGTCCCATTCTTAAATGAATTTGTGTGGAATTAGAGACCCATTCCTTCCTCTTTTGGTGAGTCAAAACTAGTTAATTTTCCCCTTTTTTGTCCTTTTCTTCCTAAGTGTTGAGTATTTTGTCTAAGATCCTATGTCTAACTCCTTTTGTTTGGGTTTCAAACTTCTTCCTACTAGCATGTCTCCCCACCTCTCATCCGATGACAACCATTATGTGGCACCCTTGACCCTTGAACTTTGACTTTATCACTATTTTGTTCAATTCTTCTCACCTACCCCTCTACATGAACTTGGGATGTCATTAATGCATTTTTTTACTTTGTAACTTCTTTAGAGTTGGTCTTTCCAACCTATGTAAACATTACTAATATTTTATTTTCCAGATTAATGGGTACTTGTAGTGTGAGTGGTGTAATATGACATTGTTTTAGTTAATGTGATGGTTGCAACCTTGCAATCCTTAAGCCATTATGTATCACAACTATTGATTTGGTGTTTTATCAAAGTTTAGTAGTGTTCTTGAGTTTTTAAACGAATCTATTATCAAAATCCCTATTCTCTACGACTTAGAACATGTGTTGTTTAGAGTGATAGATCTAAGGACTAAAACCATTAAGTGAACCAGAGGACATGACCTTTTTGGTTCACAAACCGAGGACAAAGCCTAGGTCCTAGCAAGGAAACTTACTTGGTAATCAAAAGGTGACTCCATTTCCATGGGTTTCCTTTGTGTTCCATCCAACATGTTGGCAAGGTGTCAATGAATCATCAAGTAATTTTAGAGCTTTCTTTGTTATTGTTGTAGTCATTCTACCTTATACTATGATAGCCATTAAATTATCTTTTCCTGTAAGACATCATCAAATGTAATGCTCAAACTCTATTATTGAGGTTGAGATATTTATCATGCTTTCTCTTTTCTTCTCTTCTATCTAAGTACTTGTAATATATGAACTTGTGATTTATCAAAAATTTATGATAAATTAGAGCAATATTTATAAACTAAAAGTAAATCCTTAAGGATAAAATTTAGGGTTTAGAAGAATTTTTGGGTTTTTCAACTGAATTAAAATATATAAAACTAGGCTAGATGATATTACCTCATAATAGTCATTAAGGTTATTATAATGGTATCATAGCATAATACTTTTCTAGTATATAAGTGTTGGATTGGAAAATTGAGAGGGGGGGTGAATCAGTTGTCACCAAATTTAAACCCTTAAATCATTTACCGAAACAAGATCTTGATGCTGCTTAAATGATTAAATATTAAGTACAAGTGCAAAAACTAAAAACTATCACATAAACATAGCAACACCAAATTTACGTGGAAAACTAAATGAGGGAAAAACCACAGTGAGGATTAACTCATACTATAGATAATATCAAAATTGATTACAAAAAGGATCACTTCCTAAAATAAGGACTCACTATCTGGAATAAGGACTCACTTTCCGGAATAAGGACTCACTGTCTAGAATAAGGACTCACTATTTGGAATAAGGAATCACTGTCCAACAGGGCTACAACTAGGAGATACAAAAGATGGCTCACTACCAAAGTATAAAAGTTATGGCTCACTGCCAAAAGTATGAAATGATGAAATACACCTTCCTTGTGTAGAATTTGGTTCTAAATAAAGCACTGTATTAGTAGTACTATTTATCCCAACAATCCTTCAATAATTTTGTTCTGGTCTTCTGTTAATAAATCATTTAGGCTCACACCATGCACATACGCTCACATTACTCACACATACACACTCTATTATCTTCACTTACCACTCTCCTTCTACACATTTCTCAAAACATCCCATATATATAAGTATATCTTGTTCATCAATTAGGCCAGCCTAATTAGATGAAAACAAAATAATCAAAACTCTCTTTGTTGACACCATAAATTTTTTATCCATGTAGTGCATTATATCAATTCGGCTAACATCCATAAAACATAACTAGTCTCCATAATGTTTTGCATACGCTAAGTCGACCAATACCTTGAATATAGTTGTCATAGTTAAGATATCATAGTCATAGCTTGTCTTACAGTAGAAACCGAGCCCAAAAACCAACACACCGAATCATAGATAAAGAACATATTTGATAGGGAATAGCTTCCGATAAACATCTCATACATTTGATATTGCATTGACATCAATGAAAACCTATTGACATTAATGACAACCATTTGATGCAATCCAATTTCAAACAATCTCCCCCTTTGTCATTGATGGCAACACAAGATGTGAAAAGCCAACAACAACATCCTTTTTAATTCTTCCTTTGTAGTTCTCCCCTTTTGATTAGTTGTAATGATTTCCATTTTTTTCTCATGTTCTCTCTCCCCCTTTGACATCAATGGCAAAGAAAGAATATTTATCTCCCCCTTACTCCAAAATTTTCTACACAAAAAATAGTCTTCAAAAATGATATCAAAAAATGGTTCTTTACCTCAATCCTTCTCCTAAAATATCTCCTTGTATTTTTTTTTATTTCAGAAGAAATTTCTTCTAGGAATCCACTACCAATCTAATGTTTAAACAAATACTATTGTTCATTACTATTGAATCAATTGTTTCTAGAAGAGTATTTGGGATAGTGATATTTTGTTCATTCCTCTCATCTTCCACCAGGAAACCAGAAAGTTGTTCCAATCTCAATTCAATTATTTCTTTGACTTTCTAGAATGCCTTCACAATATTATCCCTTTGTACCAGAATTCCTGCAAGTTCAGACTATAAGGAATTGACCCTTTTCTTTTGTGCTCCATCCTTGTCATTAAGGATATTATATGTTTTCCCAATAGAATCCAGCTCAAGCTCAATAGCATCAATTTTTGCTCTGTAGTTTCTGATAGTAGTAGGCCACCAGAGGCAATACCTATACACATTGTTTATGCTTTGGATGCATTTCTTCAATTCATTTATTCTCTCAATCAATCTCTTCTGTGCATTTTTGCATCTTTCTTCCAAAGCCAATTGAATCTCATCTTTTTCTTTTGTTTCCCCAAGTGACAGGACCTTTAGTCTATCTTCAATCTACTTAATTAATACTTTCGATAAAAAAAAAATCAATTTGCTCATACCAATATCATTATGAATTATGTAAACATCCAAGGCGTCTGTGATCTCATCCTATTCATATGTTGGTCGTGACAACCAAACATCTCCAATCTTCTTCAATCCATCAAATTGCTCAAGAATCTTCAACACCTTCTCTTTAGTAAAATCTTCTTCATCATCATCCGTTGATGCTAGATCAAATGCCTCTATAATCTTCACTTCCTTTTCTTCTTTCTTCTCTTCTATCTTCAGCTTATTTATTTCCGGAGAACTTGAAATGACTCTTCTTGCTTTCCTCTTTCTGGAGGAGGATCCTTCTTCAAACATCCCAACCGGACTGGAAACCATACTAGAACTCCATGCATTTATTTTGTTTGCAAAGTATTCTTTACAAATCTTTTCCTTCCTCTGCTAAACATTCTAGATACTGGTAGACCTGCTTACCAACCAGTATGATTGACTTCCACACAACATTCTCTTTCAATGGTAACGACTTCAAAAAATACATCATCAAACATATAACCAATGATCCAAAATGAAAAGGGTAATTATTATTCTTTGTCATAGTAATGTTCTCCATTAATTGATTCCTCAATAACTCACACAAGTAAAAATCCTCATTCTTTTCAACCATTTGATGCGCAATGTAAAAAAAAAATACCGAAGTAGAACCTTCCATGTTTATGAAATAAATCTTATATGAAATGGCATATGTCACATACCTTATCATAGGGTCGATTATAGTATGAATTAGAAGTTCCCTTTGATCTCTTGTCACTTCAGTTAGGGCTTTGACCTCTTTGTTCTTCACTAACTTCTTTACTAGAATGGGTACATCATTACATAATTATGTAATTGTTGCAATTGCCTCCTTTGTAATCCCATAGGGTTTGTCAAAAAAGTATGGAAATTCACTCCAAATGTCTAAAGCCTTGTTCCCTAGACTCTTGACCTTTTGTACTTGCTCAACTAAAAGTGAACCTTCAAAATTTCAAATATTTTCATGATTAAATTCATCGATCTGTAACTTAATTTCTACAATTCATCATTGTATGGATTAAATACCACCATTTCCTTTGACTTCATTGTTTCAACTTTGTTCTTCATACTTTTGCTTGCCAAAAACCCTAACCCCTTATCTCTCAATTGCACTTTACTCATTAGCTCGTTCAATTTGCGATGTGAAAAATGACCACTCAACTTCCTTATTTAACTTGTCATTTTTAGGGTTTCATCACAAAAAAAAGTAATTTATCACTTATGACATCATCATCAGTACTTTACTCTGTCAGTACCTTCCCTTCAACCGAAGCTGCCAGATCAACTTTCAAATGATAAAGCCTTTGTACCAGAATTTGGTACAACATACTCATTTCCACAATCTTCCTTTTCCTCCAAGTCATGGTGCTTTTCTTGAATTCATCTAATTTTTCCCTAATTTTGCATTTATTTCTTTTTTTGCTCTTGAGTTTCCAACTCCTTTATGAGATACATTGTAAACCAAGAAGAGCTTCACAATTTTCTTGATTTGCTTCTTTTCTTCTAGAATTTTCTCCAATGCCTTCAAAATAGATATTCACATCACATATCCTTGTGTCATTGCATGACACCTTATATATCAGGGGTTTGTTAGATTTTTTTGTGACTGTTCCCCCTAAAACCAGTACTTGGTTTAGTTTTAAGAAGAGGTATCTACACTAGATGCAAATACAAGGTTATTTGATTCATCTTTGTTCTCAGGTTCTTCCTTCTTTCTCCAAATTTTTGACATCTCTCTCCTTACTTCTTCTAGATCTACCTTGTTCACAGTCTTGATCTTCTATTATGGATTAGTTTTCTTCCCAAATTTTCTCCTACAAAATTTTGAGATATGTCCTAGTTTGTTCCAAGTGTAGCACATAACATATCCTTGATCAAATGAATTTGCATTTATCCTTGACCTACACTAATTAGCCTTGTGTCCAAAGATATTGCATGTGTAACAATAGCCTTGAAAAGATTGAATTCTTCTACTTGTATTAAATATGTTCATCATCATTTGGCTTCTACATTTGGTAGCTCTATGTGCAAACTTGTTGCAAACATAACATTGTCCAGCAAAGAATCCAACATTCTGACTCATTCTATTTTGGTTTATCCTACTTCTACATTATGTTTCTTTGTGTCCAAATTTATTGTATGAGAAACAAAAACCATTAAAAGATGGGTACCTTTGAACATTAGGCCATTGGATGGGAATCCTTCTGGTATTGTTCCTTTAGTTCTTGTTTTGATAAGTATTACCTTGAAATTTCCTTTGATTGTCCACTGGTTTAGTCTTTGAATTTTGTCCTTCTTCAAGCCCTAGACCACCTTTATCCTTTGTAGGTTTCTGAGATGAAATCAACTCATCAAGCATTGTAGAACCTGCCTTGAACCTTTCTTCATGAGCTTTCACTTTTTCCCGATCAGCTCTTAGGGTTACTACTTCTTGTTCAAGCTTATCACATTTTTCTGTCTTTTGATTGATAATCTCTTTCGAGCATATTTCCTCTATCTTTCTTTGTTCAATTTCCAATTTCAGATTCTCTTCCACATTTTTGCTTCCTTCAAGTTGCATTCTTAGATTCTCAACAGTCTCCTTTACTTCTTTTAGTTCCCGGTTAACTTCTTTATGTTTCAACTTGAACTTCTAGATTTGATTCCTTAGTTTTTGATTGCATCCATCTTCTTGCTTTATATTTTATCTCAAATCTTCATTTTTAGACACTGAAGTCTATGTTATTAATTCTTCATCCAAGTTAGATCCCTTCACCATTTTTTCCAACCTACCAAGATCTCCTTCGAGCTGTTAAACTCATTCCAAAGGACCATGCTCTGATACCAATTGTTGTACTAGGAAACTAAGAAGGGGGGTGAATTAGTTGTCACCAAATTTAAACCCTTAAATCATTACCAGAACAAGATCTTGATGTTGCTTAAATGATTAAACATTAAGTACAAGTGCAAAAACTAAAAATTATCACATAAACACAACAACGCCAAATTTGCGTGGAGAACCTAATGAGGGAAAAACCATCGTGAGGATTAACTCACACTATAGAGAATATCAAAACTGATTACAAAAAGGCTCATTGCCAGAAACAAGAGTCACTGCCTAAAATAAGGACTCACTATTCAGAATAAGGACAAACTGTTTGGATTAAGGACTCACTGTTCAATAGGGCTACAAACCAAAGATACAAAAATGGCTGACTGCCAAAGTATAAAATTTATGGCTCACTGCCAAAAGTATGAACTAATGGAATACACCTTCCTTGTGCAGAATTCAGTTCCAAATGAAGCAATGTATTAGTAGTATTGTTTCTCCCAACAATCCTTCAATAATTTTGTTTTGGTCTTCTATTGATAAATCATTTAGGCTCGCACCATGCACATACGCTTGCATTACTCACACATACACACTCTATTATCTTCGCTTACCACTCTCCTTCTACACATTCCTCAAAACATCTCATGTATATAAGTATATATTATTCATGAATTAGGTTGCCCTAATTAGATGAAAATAAAATAATAAAAACTCTCTTTGTCGACACCATAAACATTTTATCCATGTAGTGCATTATATCAAGTCGGCTAACATCCATAAAACATAACTAGTCTCCATAATGTATTGCATACGTTGAGTCAACCAATATCTCAAATATAGTTGTCATAGTTAAGATACCAGATTCATAGCTTGTCTTGCAGTAGAAACCGAACCCAAAAACCAACACACTGAATCACAGAAAAAGAACATCTTTGATAGGGAAAAACTTCTGGTAAACATCTCATACATTCGATACTGTGTTGACATCAATGACAACCTGCTAACATTAATGACAACCATTTGATGCAATCCAATTTCCAACAATAGGGTATCTCAATGATTTATGTCTCCTCATGTTAGAGAGACTAGATATCTTAGATGAGAACAAAGTAAATCACAGGTGGAGGGCTTGAGCATTGAATATCTAGAAACAATAGGAGATGTTATGGCCAAGGGAGAAAAAAAGAAAAAAGAAAATGACAAATGAAGAAAAGGAAGAGTTCTAGAAAATATTTAGGAATCTTGAACAAGGCCAAAGAGAGTTGAATGAACTAATAAGGAAAATGTTAGAACAGTTGAGTATGGGAAATCTCCAAGGAAGGGAGATCCACAAAGTAGGAGAGACCCTTCTTGAGTCCTCAAGTCCAATATTTTTACTAGAGGAAGAAGTTGAAACAACCTCCATAACTCCCAAGAAGAATCATATGAAGTAGAATTGGATAGACTAATGAAAAAATATGATGACAACCTTATTTAAACCCAGGAAATCAACAATACCCAATGATAGAATGAAGCAATGGTTGGACAAATGCAATCAAATCTTTATATGGAGCACTGGAGAAAAAAACTTAACCCATACAGTATAGAGGCGGCAAGAAGAACTCTTTCCTCTTTCCTAGTTACAAAATTTAAATGGAAACAAGAATCAAGGAAGTTAAAATAGAATTTTGAACCCTGCCCAAAAAACAAACTGAACCTTAGACAATTGCGATAGGAAACCAAGCAACTAGATAGCCAAGAACAAAATAGCATATGCTTATTGACTTTGGATTCCAAACTGATAATGTCCAGTACAAAGAAACAAAGTTTTAAAAATTACAAATCGACCCCAAGCAAACCAACAACTAGCAAGGTATTTGATCCATGCTCTAGCTTTACATTGCTCTCAACTATCCCCTACAATAGCCACTTCTAGAAAGATTTATGTCCTTTTATTTCCTTGGAAACACCATCCGACTCTGCTCTTCTTTTTAGAACTATTTTTCTTCAACTACAGGGCATGACCTGTTTTCCTTTCTAAGATAACCATTTTTTTCTCTTTCACTAGTAGCAACTCACATAAGAATGGGGGCGAACAAATTTTTTTTGTAACTACCTTCACACCCTTATGTTATTCTTCATGAGAAAAGAAGAATAAACTTCTTGCTACCACATATATTGGAATCAAGGAACACTAAGAGGTTGAATCAATGTTCTACAAATTTTAGCTTTATTAATTTGATCTTTAAACCACTTATATTATTGAGCCAAAAGTAAGATGCAAGAACGCAAAGAAATTAACCACAACACCATAACACAAGGATTTTTTACGTGGAAACCCTGTTAGGGGAAAAACAACGATGGAGATCAATCCACAATATGAGTATACTCAAATATAAGTGTTTACAAAAGAAGAATTCAATTGCATTTAGGCACATTTCCTAGAGCTCACTGCTCAGATACAAAAGAAGACTCATTGTCTTACAGAAGCATTTGGATTACATCCAGAAAATTTGAACTGAGAGAATAGCATCTTCTAATGCTTGATTTAAGTTTCGGTTAAGCACATCAATCGCATTCTTGACCTTTTGTCTAATTCTATTCTTCTGCTCTATCTGCTTTAATTCAGATCACAAATCATTTTATGCACAAGTGAAACTATGCATAATCACTCTACAATCCTTTTGACTTTCGCAACACACACAACACACTTCATACACACACATCCAAATGATATAAATGATCGCTTATATATATCCACAACTAATTATTTAATCAACCACATGTTGGCTTCAATAAAACATGAAATATTTACAAACTGTTGGCTCAATCCATAAATAATTTTCAATGCACACCAACCAAATTCGGCCACAACATAGTGATGACCCAAAACAACATGCTCGAACATAAAACACTTCAAACAATTACTCCTCGAAGATCCACAACATGCTATATTCACTTAGTCAGCCTTCTTGCACTATTAGACAAAAAATCAATTAACCGGATCTTCTAACTTGCACACAAATCAATACAAGGCTCTAAGATTCAAGGATAACATAGATCATACATTGAAAAACCTTCCCTAAGATCCACAACACAAAATGATAACATGAAATTTCATATGAATCAAAAAACACAACTCTGTCGAATGCTCTATTCAAACTTGATAGTTAATCATAAAACTTTAATCTATCTTCTGGTACGGGAAAATGTTGATGTGTGGATCAAATCATTGACTAGGGTTGCCATCAATGACAACACCAAATGACTTGTGTAGTGTCTCTTTCCAACAATCTCCCCCCTTTGGCATTGATGGCAACACTTAGTGAAAAATGACTAAGTGGCAGATCAATACCAACATGAATACACTACCAACCTTCAAAACTTCAAAACACAACTCCCCCTGAGATTAATATGACATTTTTCACTTCCCACTCTCCCCCTTTGACATCAATGGAAAAGGTGGGAAATCCACATACCAAAAATCAAACAAAACTACATATGTATAAACATGCTTCTACAACTTGCATAAACTTGAATATATTTGTGAAATTACTCTTCAACGGGCTCAAAATAGTGTCCCAACTCCTTTTGAGACTCTCCAAAATAGTCATGTGACCACATAACAAGTAAGATTGCATCTCTATTGACTCAAGGTTTGTCGAATCACTGACCATCATAGCATCTTGTGCTCCCTTCAATGCACTAAGCATTGCCTCCATTTTGGGACCAATTAGTCCTCTTAGCTCACATACCCTTTCAATAATTTTTCCTTCTTCATGCTTCAAATTTTTAATTTTTTCAAGCAAGGATATGACTTGACCTTCTTGCTTTCCAATAGAAATAGTTAGAGGATCAAATGCTTGAGAGATATCTGCTAACTGTTTCTCATACTCCTTCAGTTTCTTTTCAATGTCCTCAGTGAACTTAGACAATGATAAGCATGACTTATAAATGTTTCCACCTTCAAACAATGTGCTTTGAATATTCTTTACACATGTAGCTAACAAATATTTATCATTAGCAATCATACCTTTCAATCCACTAAACCTTTTAGCATCAAATTCCTTCTGAACCTTATCCATAGCTGACTTTTCAAGTGACTCAAAGTGAGTACTTACAAAATTGACAAGTTTCTTTAGCTAATCAGATGGAGAATTGGATGAATCCTTGACATATGTAAGCATGATCTTCTCCAAGATGCTAGATGAAAGATTTAACAGCTCACTGTCTTCAATATGAGATTTCAGAATCTCTTCCCTTGCCTTGGCCTAAGCAAATGATGCAACTTTTAGCTTCTATGATCCGGGGGATATTTTCACTAAAAATTGAAGAATCTCCAATACTCCAAATTTTAGCACCATCAGAAAGAGCTCGATGTCCTTGATTCCAGAGCAACTTGAATGGAGTCAAACAGAGCTACAGAGCCCAAGTTATTGCCGGTCAAAGTTCAGTCAACAACTAGTCAACTCAGGGCCCAAGGCAAGAAAAAAGGTCAAAATTTGATGTCACCAAAAGTGGTCAAAATTGATATCAACGTGAAGAGCTCGACAAGAGCTTTCCGACGGTGCTTGTTTTGTGTAAATTGGAGCTCGTATGTGCGAGATATGGAAGGCCAAAGCTCGTGGTTGACTAGGTTGACTTGAAGGTACAATGATGACGTCAGATGACGTCATCATGCTGACATGGATGAATCATGAGGTGACACATGGTAGCTTCCCAAAGTTACATGTTGCAGCAATTTGTTGGAGATGGCTTTATTTAAAAAATATATATATATATAATATAAAAGCCTACCACTCCTCCCATTTAAAAGCCTTAATTTAAGGCCTACGTGAGAAAAAGTAGGTGGGGTCTTAATTTAAAACAAAAAAATTTACCCCTATTTAAATGGGATAAAACCCCTTTAATATTTAAAAATACATGTGGTTGGGAGATCCCCTTTTTAAGGGGAACTTAAACATTATTTTAAAGAAAAAAACAAATTCCAACCAATTCACCCCCTATAATTAAGGATTAAATCCTTAACAAAATCAAGCCCGTTTATATTCAAAGGTGAATTATTAAGATCTCCTAATAAATCCTAAAATGAATTATGGAATAAAATTACAAGAGGCCATCCGTGAATATTTTATGTAAAATTGGATGGGTTGTTTTAACGGGAGGATATCCCTATGTAAATAAGGGGGGATTTTCAAATAATATTTTCTATGTAAAGGGGATATTGGGAGGTTTTGAAAATCAATTGGTTATGAACCAATTTGAGTAATTTTTTTGTATAAAAAGGGTAGAATGGGGGGTGTGAGTTTAAGTAATTTTTGAAGAATTTTTGGTGAAGTTGTGAATCAGAGAAATAGGGAGTTTTTCTAAGGAGATTATTTTGAGCCTTTTGTAAGTTGGAGTATTGTCATTCTGCCGAAGTGCTCTTGGTGCATTTGTAACTGATTTTTTGGAGATTAATCGGATCAGTCTCACTCTTTTGGAGCGGACCCGGAGACATAGTCACGTTTGTGGCGAACTCCATTATCAGATCATTTGCATCTCTCTCTTTTCTTCTTTCTCAATTTCATTCTTTTCACCTTCAGTTTTTAATGCATAATTTCAATAATGTATGCATGAATTGTATTTCCGCTTAATTGACATGTTGATGTGTTAATTTTGTTTATGTAATTTGGATTTCCACGATTTGTAAACATTCAGCATTCAAATGCAATTAGTCTAGATCCTAATCAGATCAAGTGGTATCAGAGATTTTGGTGACTATTATTGTAGTTGGTTTTGAACGCTAACAAGATCCAAGATTCAAAAGGGC
This sequence comes from Sequoia sempervirens, assembly GCA_007258455.2. Taxonomy (NCBI): domain Eukaryota; kingdom Viridiplantae; phylum Streptophyta; class Pinopsida; order Cupressales; family Cupressaceae; genus Sequoia; species Sequoia sempervirens. Next base: position 55,342,707 of record VDFB02179234.1, read on the forward strand.
AAAGGAAAGCTTGAGGAATTTAATCCTAAGATCGAGAAACGAAGAATTTTTCTGAAGATGTCTATATCTGGAATGGAGGTACTTGAAGAGCTTAGTGATCAAGAGTTTCAAAGAGCTTTTTGGCAGATGAAAGCTACGTTGGAGATGCTACTCAAAGAAAGGGAAGAACGTATGAAACGTGAAGAAAATCATGGAGATAGTAAAAGCAAGAAGAAGCAATCAAGAGGTGGTGATGAACCTCCAAAATCTCCTCCGTCTACTCCTCCTTCTTCTCCTCATTCTCCTTCTTCTTCTACACATTCTCTTTCTGTTAATCCTTTTAAGGGTGTAAATAAGCCTCACATTAAATTGGATGTTAAATTTGAACTACCTAAGTATTGTGGTGAATTAGATGCTGAAAAACTAGATGATTAGATTCAGCAAGTAGAAGTTTATTGTAGAGTTCAAAACCTCTTTGATGATGCTTCTAGGATCCAGTTAGCCACTCTTCGGTTGGGAGGTACAACTCTTACCTGGTGGGAGAGTAGGACTAGAGCAAAAATTTCACAGCATGGTAGAGTCAATTTATCTTGGTTAGAATTTATTAATTCTCTTAAAAAGCAATTCTATCCCTTAGGTCACATGCAACAATTAATGATGAATTTGCAAGTGTTTAAACAAGGGAAAGGTCAAATTGTCCAAGAGTACACCCATGAATTCAAAAAGAAGGCTATTGCATTAAATGTACCTTTATACACCCAAGATACTTTGTTAAAGTACATAGGAGGTCTTCATTCATATCTCAGATATTCCATTTTGGTATTGAACCCTTGTAATTTGGATGAAGTGTTTTTTCAAGTTACACACTTAGAGTCAAGGGGAAAGGGTTCTTTCATTGATAATGATAACTCTGTAAAGAAATCTTCTAAGAATGCAGAGACAGGGAAAGGAAAGAAGACAGCTACAGTCAAGAAGGATGACAAACTTTCTTGCTCTCATTGTGACAGGAAGGGTCATGATGAAGATCATTGTTGGAAGTTGCATCCCGAATTGAAGCCTATGTGGGCTCAGAGATAGAATCAGAAACAAAAGGGTAAGGAAAAATCCACAAATGTTGTTATGGATCTTGGTTCCGAATCTGACGATGAAACTAAGATAACAACTATGGGTATGAAAGGTAAAGCTCCTCTTTCCAGTGTTTCCTTTGATAGTTGTGCTTCTGCTTCTAAAGTTAATGATGTCTCTGAAGATAAGAAAAGGATTGAGTTGTTTCATTTAAGGGTTCTTTCTAAGAACATTAAGATTGATGCACTCATAGATAGTGGTTCTCAAGTTAACTTAATTTCTGAAGATGTTGTAAGAAACTTGGGATTGAAAACTACATTGCATAAGAAACCTCATCCACTAGGTTGGATTTGCGAGAATGATAAATTGCAAGTAACAAGACAATGCACTTTAAAATTCGCAATCACTAGTAAGTTTGTGGATGAAGTATAGTTTGATGTGGTTCCACTAGATATCTGTGGGATAGTTCTGGGTAGCCCTTATCTATATGATTGGAAAGCTATTTTCTATAGGGAAAAGAATCATTATCATTTGTTTAAAGATGGCATTCAGTATATTGTACATTCTCACAAGATTAAGACTGATCGTTCTTTTACAAACACATGGAAATTAAAGAGGGTGATTAATGCAAGTAAGGATTTAACTCTTATGTTTGTCAGCATAGGTGGTGCTAGACAAGAACTCGGAGTAGCTAACTAGGGTCAGATGTCACAGGATGCACTCAAAATACAACATGAGGGAATAATGATTGAAAGCATTGATGGTCCCTTGGGTAAAAATGTTTCTATTGTAAGAGATCGATATGTTGTTGATTTTTTCTCTTTCATATTTGCATTATTGTTCAGCTTGATGTTAGTCAACATTTGTGGGTTAGTGGCTTCAACAGTTGATGTAGATGCTTATGGAAGTGATAAAGTGATGTTTATGTTCAACAATGTTGTTGTAGTCTTTGTTGTGATTGTGAGTCAGTATATAGATGTACAGAGGATACATGACAAGTGGGGAGGCCAAGTCCTCACTTAATGTCTGAATAAATGCCACTTTTGGAGGTCCAAAAGTTCTCTAGTGGGGAGGCCTAATCCGGGGGATATTTTCACTAAAAATTGAAGTGTCTCCAATACTCCAAATTTTAGCACCAATAGAAAGAGCTTGATGTCCTGATTCCAGTGCAACTTGAATGGAGTCAAACAGAGCTACGAAGCCCAGGTTATTTCCAGTCAAAGTTTAGTCAACAACTGGTCAACTTAGGGCCTAGGGCAAGAAAAAAGGTCAAAATTGATGTCAACATGAAGAGCCTGGCAAGAGCTTTCCAACAGTGTTTGTTTTGTGCAAATCGGAGCTCGTATGTGCGAGATATGGAAGGTCAAAGCTCGTGGTTGACTAGGTTGACTTGAAGGTACAATGATGATGTTAGAATGACATCATCATGCTGATATGGATGAATCATGAGGTGACACATGGTGGCTTCCCAAAGTTACATGTTGCAGCAATTTGTTGGAGATGGCTTTATTTAAAAAATAAAAATATATAGATATAAAAGCCTACCACTCCTCCCATTTAAAAGCCTTAATTTAAGGCCTACGTGAGAAAAAGTAGGTGGGGTCTTAATTTAAAACAAAACAAATTTACCCCTATTTAAATGGGATAAAACCCCTTTAATATTTAAAAATACATGTGGTTGGGAGATCCCCTTTTTAAGGGGAACTTAAACATTATTTTTAAAGAAAAATAAACAAATTTCCAACCAATTCACCCCCTATAATTAAGGATTAAATCCTTAACAAAATCAAGCCTGTTTATATTCAAAGGTGAATTATTAAGATCTCCTAATAAATCCTCAAATGAATTATGGAATAAAATTACAAGAGGCCATTCGTGAAGATTTTATGTAAAATTGGATGGGTTGTTTTAACGGGAGGATATCCCTATGTAAATAAGTGGGAATTTTCAAATAATATTTTCTATGTAAAGGGGATATTGGGAGGTTTTGAAAATCAATTGGTTATGAACCAATTTGAGTAATTTTTTTGTATAAAAAGGGTAGAGTGGGGGGTGTGAGTTTAAGTAATTTTTGAAGAATTTTTGGTGAAGTTGTGAATCAAAGAAATAGGGAGATTTTCTAAGGAGATTATTTTGAGCCTTTTGTAAGTCAGAGTATTGGCATGCTGCCGAAGTGCTCTTGGTGCATTTGTAACTAATTTTTTGGAGATTAATCGGATCGATCTCACTCTATTGGAGCGGACCCAGAGACGTAGTCACGTTTGTGGCGAACTCTGTTATCAGATCATTTGCACTCTCTCTCTCTTCTTCTTTCTCAATTTTGTTCTTTTCACCTTTAGTTTTTAATGCATAATTTTAATAATGTATGCATGAATTGTATTTCCGCTTAATTCACATGTTGATGTGTTAATTTTGTTTATGTAATTTTGATTTCCACGATTTGTAAACATTAAGCATTCAAATGCAATTAGTCTAGATCCTAATTAGATTAGTATGTGTCAGATAAACCTAATTACAAAAGAGTAGAAGGAATAATTGATGAACAAGAGGCATAGAATGAAGAGGAAGAAGCTCCAGATAAGACCCCTAAAACCCCTAAGTATGTGCAAAAGAATCATTCTAAAGATTAGAATATTGGAGATAAGAGGAAAGGTGTATTGACATGAAGCAAAGATGTTGAAGTTGAGGTAAATTTATGTTTACTTTCTAAATTCGAACCTAAATTAGTGAGTGAAGCATGTAAGGATGAATATTTGATGAAGGAAATGGAATAAGAACTTATGTGGATAGAGAAAAATTAGACTTTGGAATTGATACCTAGATCGGAAAACAAGAACATAATTGGAACTAAATGGGTTTTTAGGAACAAGCTGAATGAGAATGGAGAAGTTATTAGGAACAAAGCAAGACTTGTGTGTAAGGGTTACTCATAAGTAGAAGGCATAGATTTTGAGGATATTTTGTTCATGTGGCTAGGTTGGAAGCTATAAAAATGTTTTTGAAATTTGCAACACAAATATTTTAAGGTCTATCAGATGGATGTGAAATCTACTTTTTTGATTGGAGAATTGCAAGAAGAGGTTTATATGGAACAATCATAAGGTTTTCAATTATCAGATCAATTGAACATGGTATGTAAGTTTAAGAAGGAACTATATGGTTTGAAACAATCTCCCAGAGCTTGATATGAAGATTGGACAAGTACTTGATGCAACGAGGTTTTAACAAGGGCTCCACAGATAGTAATCGTTACTTTAAAATTGAAGAAGACAAGATCTTGATAGTAATTTTACATGTGGATGACATTATCTTTGGTGGAAATGAGGCTGTGCAAGAAATTTGTTGAAGATATGTAGAAAAAATTTGAGATGTCAATGTTTGGGGAGAAAAAAAAAATTATTGGGCTACACATTGTTGAACACTTTGAATACTGAGAGGGAGGTGAATCAGTATTCTACTGAACCATTTAACTACTAACAATTCAATAATTAAAACATATCTAGTTGCGACTATAAATAGAAATATGAAAGGAATCATAACATCACATAACACATGAACACCAAGATTTTACGTGAAAAACTCAGAATGGGAAAAAATGCAGTGAGGATTAGCTCACAATATATTATAACCGGTCATAGAATATTATAGGGCACACTTCCAAGATGCACTATTCTTAAAAGTCTCATAGCTTGGAATGATTACAAATGAGTATGGATCACTACCAAAAAGATGAACTGATGAAATACACCTTCTATGTGCAGAGTTTAGTTCCAATTAAGCTCTAGAAAAACAAAGTTGTGCATCAATTTGTAGGTATACAACAACTCTCAATAACTTCTCACAATATCACACTATCACACATCACACTTCTCATCATACTTCATCACAAAAATGTTTCATACACACATTTATATACCAACTTACATCAAAATACATCAATTAGGTTGGCCTAATTGGATGTAAACATACTCGATTCAAAATAGCTTGTCAAATCATAATAAAAACTTCTTTAGCACTCAAAAAAAACATGCAAGACATAAATTAGGTTGGCCTAGACCTAATAAAGCACTCTTTAGTCACCCACGAAGCAAAGACCACTTAACTATGACAGCCGAAGAAGAATATACAATGTCGATCTTCTGTCATTTAAATCTCTCAGCCTATTCAACCAAAATTGTTGAAAACTCATTCATAGCTACACTTAATAGTCCTAACTAGCATACTAAAGCCACATGAATAGATCTTCTAACACAAGCAATTTCAGACCAAATTACCAAATTAGAGTAGAAGAACCATAGTTTACCGAATGACCAAAACTATCATAAACCAAAGTTGGCATCAATGACAACACACCGGAGGGCTTTTTCTTCATTCTTCCAACAATCTCCCTCTTTGTCATTGATCGCAATATGTGCCAAAAATTAAAGAAAAAAAACTTCACACTCCAAAGCCAAAATTGTGTGAACTCTACTCCCTCTTTCAAATATACATAAAACATATAGAAACCAAAAAAGTTCCACAACATTATTTACATAGAATATTTTCCACTAAAAACCTTCTCCATAGAACCTTCTCCCCCTTTGACATCAAGGACAAAGGGTGAATAAAATAGAAAACATTTAATTAGGAACTAGGGGAACCTTGTAGTTCCTTGAGAATAGCTTCCCAAGCAAGTCTTCCTTCATCCCATATCCCCTTTTCTCTAGCAAAAGTCTAATGCAATGACTCCAATTCAACTAGGCATGCTTCTCCTTCTTTCAGAGTAGATGGATTAAGATTCGCTTTGTGCATTTTTTTTCATCTACTAAGGCACTTGATATAGGAATGTGTTTGGACATTACCAGATCTCCAAGTTGTCCAAACCTTCTCATAGCATCTTCTTTCTACCTCTATAAAATGAAAACTTGCTCTACAAGTCTGCAATAGAAGTCTAGACAGTACAATTTCTATCTTTTGTAATCCTATAGGTTTCAGAGGTATTAGAAATTTGAGACTCTATTGAGTCCATTAAGTCCTTAATGCCTTGAGTGGAAATAGGCCATTGCATGTAATATACAAACAACATATGAGATTCCTGATCAAAATGTTTTACCTCTTTTAGACTTTGTAACACCTTTCTATGTGTAATTACACACTTTTCCTGTAGCACTAGCAACCTTCTCTCCAACAGCCTTGGCTTTTCTTATTTCTCAGTCTATATCTTAAGGTTGGAAGTATATTCTTTGACAGAATCAACCAAAAATTTTAGGTTTTCAATAGGCACTAAATAATTATCAATTGTGGCACCGAGGGTTGTCTCCTGCAAAGCCTTAATAGCTTTATTCACCAATTGAGTCCCTCTCTAATAGGTATGTTCAATTTCCTATGTTCTAGATTCAAGAAAACTACCACAAAACTTTATTCTTTCTATGGGTGAAATCTTGCTTAGATCCACATAGCCCGGATGAGACGGAAGTTGAATCAACTAAGGTGGTAGCACAAGCTAAATCCTTGTTTCCCTTGTCAGTAAACCCTTACAAGAACTTTTGAATGATTCTTCGGATGGCTTTGATGACTCAGTGGTCTTGGGGAATTCTTCTTCACTTCTTCCAAACACTATTTCTTTCTTGTTCTCTTCTTTCTTTTCCTCTTTCGCTTCTTTTTCATCTTCATCTTCTTCAGAGGTTTTTCTAATGGTTTTTCTTTCTTTTCTTCATCCTTATCTTTTTCATCTTTACCATAATTGTTCTTTTCATTTTTAAAAGGTGCAGAACAATTGAGATGGGGGGTGAATCAGTTGTCACACAAATTCAAATTTAAAACTTCAACACTTATCAATTTCACAACCACACTATTCGGTTATTAAGTATGAGCATGAAACACAAATAATAGAAAGTAAATCAACATAATGAGCACCATATTTTTATGTGGAAAACCCAATGAGGGAAAAACCACGATGAGGATTAACTCACAATATAAAGAGATTATAAAACAAAATACAGAGGCTCACTACCAAGGGCTCACTACCCAGAAGAGGATTCACTGTCCAAATACAAAGGCTCACTACCTACAAAAAGGATTCACTGTCCAACAAGGAGGCTCACTACCTACTGATACAAAAGAGAAAAAAAGATCCACCATAGCAATTAACACGCATTCGCAGCCTTGATAAGAAGACTACAGAAACCTTCAACTCACTGCATTCAGGAATATAACACAATGAAGTACTCCTGCCTCAACTCACTCACACACTTCTGCTCTTATGATTTTTGGCTTACTTCATCACTTTTCATCTCACACCCAAATCTTCACAATTCAACTTACATTTATACCATCTTCAACATTAGAAACTTTCTCCAAGGTTGGCCACATAAACATTTCATAAAATTTGAATTAGGTCGGCAACTCAACATTCCTGTAGTGAAAAGGAATGAAGTGGACCAATAAAAAATATTTAACCAAGACCAAAAATAATTTCTCGGATCAACCACATGCTTCCTTAATTAAATTTCAATTCTTTAAATGAAGTGTAAACTCCAAGTCGGCCAAACCTAATGAAAACATAGATGAGCATTGATGTACATGCTTTCCAACAAGAAGATGACACGCGGATGACACAACACACTTCATTATGCATGAGAACACATCTCAGATTCCTTCATGTACATCCGAAACAAATGCAACAATCTTGAAACACTAAACTTCTTCCATCAGTTCATCTGGACTATGTGAACACATACAACAACTCAGAAACATGACTTCCAGAACACCAAACCACAAACTTCTTTGCCTAAACCAAGAGAACACCAATATAAGACATATTCTAGATATGAAAGATCTAAAATAGAACAGTGGAGGACTGCAAAACAAAAACATTTCTCCCACTCCACAGAAGACCAACTCTGTCAGAACAGTTCACACACCATCACTTTCACATGCCATCAAACTAGAAGCTCCAACTCAGAAGATATCACCACTAGATCACCATTAGCAAAAATTCCACATGCCATCAAACTAGAAGCTCCAACTCAGAAGATATCACCACTAGATCACCATTAGCAAACCTTCAGATCCATACAAGCATAGGATCAACATAGGAGAAACACGGAGCACATACCAGAGCACATTTTGAACACATTCATCACTCTAACTTCTCTTCTTTATTAATTTTCTCAAAAGCACTTGGAAACTCATCAAACCAACACATCTACAACACCATAAAGATAGATCCATGTACTCACAACATCTCAGTAGCATCTCAACTATACATGTACAATCTGCAACATACTGAACTGTGTTGACATCAATGAGAACACCACCAAACTTGATCATACTTGCAACAATCTCCCCCTTTGTCATTTATGGCAACACATGATGTGAAAAACCATCAAAGACAACATCTTACACAATATTTTGGGAGAAAACCTTCTCTTCCTCTGCAATTGTTTTTCACCTGACCTTCTCTCCCCCTTTTACATCAATGGAAAAGATCAAAAACTCTAATCACTCCCCCTTAGGAGTGCACCCATTCAACTCATACTACAACAATGAAAACCTTTTCTACTCCCCCTGTGGAGTAGACCCATTCATCAATCCAAATAAATGAAGAATCTATGAATTCACTAGACCGATGCACCTCCATGTGCACCTAGTTTAGAGGGCCAATGACCCCCAACCTCTCCCTAAGATGCTCAAAAGTATCCTTTGGAAGAGCCTTAGTAAATATATCTGCAATTTGTTCCTTTTTTGTCACATACTCCAGTTTGACTTCATTCTCCAACACCTTTTCTCTCAAGAAATGATATTTGATATATATGTGTTTTGTTCTTGAATGCATAACCAGATTCTTTGAAATGTTTATAACACTTGTGTTGTCACGGAAAATAGGAATAGGCTCATCACATATTACTCCAATGTCTTTCAAAGTTTGCTTCATCCACAAAACTTGTGTGCAGCAGGATGGTGCAGCAATATATTTTTCCTCTACAGTGGATAAAGAAATTGAGTCTTATTTCTTACTCAACCAAGAAACCAATCTTCCACCAAGAAAAAAATCACCTCCACTGGTACTCTTCTGGTCATCCACACAAAGATCCCAATGTACATTGGTATAACCACTCAAGGTGAAATCAGCACCCTTATGATACCATAAGCCATAATCTAGTGTACCTTTAAGATATCTAAATATCATCTTTATAGTTGTAACATGTGCCTCTTTAGGATCTACTTGAAATATGGAAACTAGACATACTGCATGCATAACATCTGGTCTAGTAGCAATAAGATACAACAGTCCACCAATCATAGATTTGTATTTTTTCTGATCAGTTTTAGTAGATTCGTCATCTTTTCTCAACTTACATTTGGTTATCATAGGAGTACTAACCGGTTTGGATTCATCCATTCCAAACTTCTTTAATAGCTCTTTTACATACTTAGATTGTGAAATGAATATCCCTTTATTAGTTTGATTCACTTGAAGACCCAGAAAGAAATTCAACTCACCAATCATGGACATCTCAAATTCTTTTTGCATTTCTTCAACAAATCTTTTACACATACCTTCATTTCCACCAAAGATGATATCATCAACATAGACAACTACTATCAACATTTTGTTACCTTGCACTTTGAAGTAAAGATTGTTGTTAGCAGAGCCTTTGTTGAATCCTTGCTTTGTCAAGTATCTATCCAATATTGCATATCAAGCTTTGGTGGCTTGCTTTAGTCCATGCAACACCTTCTTCAACTTACAAACCATGTCTATTCTGTCAGATAATTGAAACCATTCAAGTTGTTCCATATACACTTCTTCCAATTCACCATTCAAAAATGATGACTTGACATCCATTTCATACACTTTGAAATCCTTGTGGGAAAAAAAATGCCAAAAACATTCTAATAGCTTCCATTCTAACCATAGGGGCAAATGTCTTTTCAAATTCTATGCCTTCAACTTTGAATATCCCTTGCATACAAGTCTTTCCTTATTCCTTACAACTTCTCCATTTTCATTCAGCTTATTCTGAAACACCCATTTTGAACCAATTACATTCTTATTCATAGGTCTAGGAACTAGTTCCCGTGTCTGATTCTTTTCTATTTGTTGCAATTATTCTTTTATAGCTTTCATCCAACTCTCATCTTCACATGCTTCACTCACAAACTTAGGTTCAATTTTAGAAAGTAAACACGGATTTACCTTAGCTACCACTTTACTTCTTGTCTTCACACCTTCACTCTTATCTCCAATTATCTATTCCTCTAGATGATTCTTCTGCACATACTTAGGAGTCTTAATAGTAACTTTGGGTTCATTCTCTTCTTCTTCTTCATTGTGTTCTTCTTTCTCTTCTTCTTCCTTCTTCGTATTATCTTCAGGTACTTGTCCACAGATAGGATCATCAGGTTCAACTTCACATATCTCAATAGGTTTGCATATTTCTTCATCAACTTTTACATTAGCACTTTCAACAATCTTCCTTAATCTCTTATCGAAGCATCTATATGCTTTACTAGTAGTAGAACCCAAGAAAAATTCCTTCATCACATCTAGCATCAAACTTTCCAAGATTTTCATCATCTCTTTTAATATAACATATGCTTCCAAATACCTTGAAGTACTTCACAGTAGGAGTCTTACCAATCCATAGCTCAAAAGGTGTTTGTGTTGTTACCTCTAATTTGAACTCTATTAAGAACATAAACATCAGTGTGTATTGCCTCTCTGCAGTATACATCTGGTACATTTTATTCTTTCATCATGGTTCTTGCAACTTCCTATACTATCTTGTTTTTCCTTTCAACTACCCCATTCTACTGAGGGGTTCTCAAAGTAGAAAATTGTCTCTTTATGCCATGTTTCTCACAAAATGTATTAAACTCACTAGAAGTGAATTCTCCACCTCTATCAGATCTCAAACATTTTATTTTCAAATTTACTTCATTCTCCACTCTTGCTTTGAACACCTTAAACCTATCTAGAGCCTGTGTCTTCTCTCTAAGAAAAGAAACCCATGTCATTCAAGAATAATCATCAATAAGAAGCATGAAATACCTGTCACCATTTAGGCTTCTTGTTCTAGTCTAAACACAGAGGTTAGTATGAATTAACTCTAACATTCTAGTAGTAGAGTTCTCTTTTCCTTTAAAGTTGCATCTTATATGTTTCCCCAACTAACAACTTCTGCAAATATTATTAGCAGGCCTTATGATTATAGGCAGTCCTCGGACAATATATTTTGAACTAATTTTGACTACATTATCAAAATTTGCATGTCCCATTCTCTGTTGCCATAACCAACTTTCACTGACTTGAGATACAAGGCATTGACCATCAACTACCTTAAGTTGATAGATGTTTCCATGAGTTCTACTTCCAGTAGCAACCATATCTCCATTTCTAGATCCTTTTATAATTTCATAGGTATTATTTTGAAACACAAGCTTAAAACCATTGCCACACATTTTTCCAACACTCAAAAGGTTATGCCTCAAACCCTTCACCTAATATACATCATTAGTGTTGTGTACTCCATCAAAACTAATTGAACCTTTCCCACAAATCTTAGCTCTTGAATTGTCAACAAACATGGCTAAACCACCATCATACTTTTCAAGTTGAGTGAACTTACTTTTGTCTCTAGTCATGTGATTAGAACAACCAATGTCAATCACCAAGTAGTCTTCATCCTATCTTGCATGAAAGGCAGTGACCAAAGTACCTTCCATCTTATTCCTTTTGTTCTTTGGAGCATTCTTGCTTGCACATTTTCTAGGGTTAGTAGATACAGATTTTTTTTCCAAAGCTAAAAACAAGCATTCACTGTCATCAACCTCATTTTTAGATTCATCATTAGAGATTTCAGATTCTTCATTAACATAATACAACTTCTTGTATTTCTTATCCTTTCTATCCTTATCTTTATAATCCTTGTTATTTTTATTTACAGCTCTATTCGGACATCTTGAAGCATGATGACCAATATTACCACAATTGAAACATTTAAAGGGAAACATACCTTTATACTTTCTGGTACCTTTCTTTAACTTCTTGGTGAAATTTTCTTCCAAATCATCAAAAATATCACTCTCTAGATCATCTTCAATCTTCATTTCCTTAAATGTTGTCTCTGTCTTTTCATCTTTCCTGTCTTCTTTCTTGAACTTTCTCATCTCAAATTCTTGCAAGGTTCCAAATAACTATTCTTTAGTATACTTTGTAGGATCATACATCTCTTCAATAACTGATATCTTATCACTGTAGCAATATGGTAGGGTGATCGGGGTCTTTTCAATAATATCTTCATTAGTTAGCTTTCCCCCTTGATTCTTAACTTCATTTTCTATCATCTCAAACCTCTGGAAATAGCTTGTAAACTCTTCACCTTCTTCCATTTTCAAATTCTCAAATTTGTGCTTTGTCGCTAGCTTCTTTGTCAACTTTACTCTTTCATTTCCTTCATACAATTATTCTGACTTCTTCCAGACATCATGAGTACTATCTAAAGAAAGAACCTTAGTTCACTCATTTTTAGATAAAGCATTGTAAATAGCATACCTCGCTTTCTCATTCTCCCCATAAGCAGAAACCTCATCTACAATAGTAGGACCACTCACCGGAGCAATGTACTTCATCTCAACAGCCTTCCAAGTCTTGTAACCTAGAGAAACAATATATCCTCTCATATGCACTTTCCAATCATTGTAATCAAATCCATTAAACATAGGGATCACCAACTTATGTGCCATTGGATCTTCCTTAGGCAGTTAAGCTCTACACCAAGGAACCAAAGCTCTAATACCAATTGTTAAAAGGTGCAAGACAATTGAGAGGGGGGGTGAATCAATTATCACACAAATTTAAATTTAAAACTTCAACCCTTATCAATTTCACAACCACACTATTTTGTTATTAAGTATGAGCATGAAACACAAATAATAGAAAGTAAATCAACACAATGAGCACCATATTTTTATGTGGAAAACCCAATGAGGGAAAAACCATGGTGAGGATTAACTCACAATATAAAGAGATTATAAAATTGAAAATAGAGGCTCATTGTCCAACAAGGAGGCTCACTTCCTACTGATACAAAAGAAAACAAAAGATCCACCACAACAATTAACACATATTCGTAGCCTTCATCAAAATATTATAGAAACCTTCAGCTCACTGCCTTCAGGAATCTAACACAATGAAGTACCGCTACCTCAACTCACTCACACACACTTATACTCTTATGAATTTTTTCTTACTTCATCACTTTGCATCTCACACCCAAATCTTCACAATTCAACTTGCATTTATACCATCTTCAACCTTAGAAACTTTCTCCAAGGTCAGCCACATAAACATCATTTCATAAAATTTGAATTAGGTCGGTAACTCAACATTCCTGCGGTAGAAAGGAATGAGAGTGGACCAATAAAAATATTTAACCAAGACCAAAAATAATGTCTCAGAACAACCACATGCTTCCTTAATTAAATTTTGATTCTTCAAATGAAGTGTAAACACCAGGTTGGCCAAACCTAATGAAAAAATAGATGAGCATTGATGTACACGCTTCCCAAATAGAAGATGAAATGCAGACGACACAACACGCTTCATTATGCACTAGAACACATCTCAGATTCCTTCAAATACATTCACAGCAAATGCAACAATCTTCAAACACTGAAATTCTTCCATCAGTTCATCCAGACTATACGAACACATATAGCAACTCAGAAACATGACTTTCAGAACACCAAATCACAACTTCTTTTCCAGAACCAAGAGAACACCAATATAAGACATATTCCAGATCCACAAGATCTGAGATAGAATAGCGAAGGATTACAAAGTAGAAACATTTCTCCCAGTCCATAGAAGACCAACTCTACCAGAACAATTCACACACCGATGAACGTAACTTTCACATGCCATCAAACCAGAAGCTTCAACTTAGAAGATATCACCACTAGATCACCATTAGAAAACCTTCAGATGTACACAAGCATAGGATCAACATAGGAGAAACACAGAGCACATATCAAAGCACATTTTGAACACATTCATCACTATGACTTCTCTTCTTTATTAATTTTCTCAAAAACACTTGGAAACTCATCAAACCAACACATCTACAACACCATAAAGATAGCTCCATGTACTCACAACATCTCAATAGCATCTCAACTATACATCTACAATATGCAACATACCGAACTGTGTTGACATCAATGACAACATTAATGATGACACCACCAAACTTGCTCATACTTGCAATAACCATCATTGTTCTTTTCACTTTTGTTTCCTTCCTCTTCATTCTTGTCTTCATTTTTTTCAATATTTTCATGGTGATCTTCTGAATTGTTACTGGTATCATTCTTATGCTAATCTTCAATGAGTTTGTTGATTGTTTCCTTTGTATCATTTAGAGGAGAAAATGTCTTCAAATCAACATGTATTTCACCAACATTTTCCACAATAGGATATTCCTCTACTTCTATAACATTGGCAGGCTCCTATGCTTGAGTTGTATAAGATGAAGAACAAGTTCTCATCCTGATACCTTTGTCATTTCCCTTATTGCATCATGAGTTTCTTGCATTAACTTTTTAGAACTATCTTTTTCTCTAGTCATCAGAATAGTGACTCTTTGTTTAACTCTGAACAATTAGGAACACTCTTTTAGTAGGGTAGCAACATCTTCCTCAAATAAAGAGGATCCATACATGTTTAAGGCATTAAATTTTATTTTATCCTCAATAGTTATAGCTTTATGTCTTCTATGTAATAATTATTCCCATACATTATCAGTCACCTTCTTCCTTACAGATTCCATAGTCTCATTAAAAATAACCATGTACTGAACAAAAGAATCTATAATTTTTTCCTTATCCTTTTTATCAACTTCATCAAATAAACTAGGAGTAGCTAGCACATCCTCTATTTCTATCATATTATTAACTAAAGCTTCCATCTTTAGAGGTGGATGATCACTTACTAGAGGCGATTTGGGTATGCCCTCCATAGGTTCTGATGTACCTTCTTCTTTCTTCTTCTCATGCACATAAATTTTGAAAGATTCCATTTCATCTTTTTTCTCTTCTTCATCAGATGAGATATCAACATTTTCTTGGGTTTTTTCTTCTTCATTACTAGAGGAGGTATTGCTTCTTCTATTCCTTTTTAGTTGTTTCTCTTCTTGCAAGCCAAGATCAATTTCTTCTTGTATAGCATCACTTAAGTTTCTTTTCCTATTTTCCTTTTTCTTTATTCTTCTTTTGGGAGTGGATAATGGAGCAATAGGGGGTACATTTCTCCTTTAGAGGCTCTGGTGTTGGGTCCAGAGGAAGCAATTATATTAATTGCAGTTGGGGAACTATGCTTTGTTGAACAAGACAACTGAGAGGGGGGGTGAATCAGTTGTCATAGATTTAAACCTTAATTCATTCACCAAAACTAATCCTTAACACTACTTAATAGATTAAACATTAAATACTAGTGCAAAAATTGAAAACCATCACATAAACACAATAACACTAGATTTACGTGGAAAACCCAATAAGGGAAAAACCATGGTGAGGATTAACTCACATTATAGAGAATATCAAAATCGATTACAAGAGGCTCACTGCCTGAGAAACAAGGCTCATTGCCAAGATAAGGACTCGCTGTCTGAATCAAGACTCAATGTCCAACAAGGCTAACAACCTAGAGGGATCACTACCACAGGATACAAAGAAGATAGAAGAGATACATTATAGAGAGAAGAAAATCTCAATGCAATAGAGAAATCCAACACAATTTTTTCAACCTCTTGCAAACATGCATGAATGATAGAGTACACCTTCAGCTCATTGTATTTAGAAACTCAACATTTAGGCTTCACACTTATCTTCCACACTCGCATCACACACACTCATTGATTCGCATCAATCTCACATCTATTTGCTCTATTTCTTTGCACTTATCTCTCTTTTCTCTTTCTATGCTCTATTTCTAATCTGTTTTATGGATCTATGACAATTGCATTGAATGTGTAACAATTACAATTTAAGGAATCCAAATTACTTAATCAAAATTAATACACAAACATGATTAAATAAATGGAAATAACAAAGTGATGAAAACAAAATGAGAGAAAGAGAGAGAGAGAGATGCAAACAAAGTTGATAACGAAGTTCATCATAAAAATGACTACGTCTCCAAGCCCCTCTCCAATGAGTGGACCGATCCAATTACTTCTCTAGAAAATCAATACATGTCGGCATAATCTCCCCTTGGTTTACAAAGAAATTTGACAAGCCCTCCTTCAAAGTGCGTAAGAGCAACCTCCTGAATAGCGTGAAAATTGAGAAAATTTTCTCCAAGGAATTTTCTTCTCCCATCACTTAGCTTCCATCCTACCCTTCTACCCCTTTTTATACACCAATATTACCCCAATTGGTTACTAACCAATTGATTTTATAATATTACCCATACAAGTACAAATCTCTCATAATCTCCCCTTTTTTACATATGAAAACAATAATCCCCCCCTTAAAATAATCCTCAAATCTTTAATAATTAGTTAAAGCCCTTTAACATGTTATTCCTAGGCC
Organism: Sequoia sempervirens; assembly: GCA_007258455.2. Classification (NCBI taxonomy): domain Eukaryota; kingdom Viridiplantae; phylum Streptophyta; class Pinopsida; order Cupressales; family Cupressaceae; genus Sequoia; species Sequoia sempervirens. The sequence goes on from VDFB02179234.1 coordinate 55,359,327, forward strand.
TTAGAGGTTTTATTTCAACCTCTTTAACAAATTGGAGAATTACAAATTTTAAATATTTGGGTGAAAATTTAAAAATAAGAGATTTTTGGTTTTCGGCTTTTATCAAAGCCAACCAATGCCAATATAATTTTAAAGCCATTAATTTATTTTAAGCCTCCTTAACTATCATGTAACGGGCTTCTAAAATTTTAAAAGGGTTAAAATCCTCATTTATAGGGATTATTATATTTAGGAGCATTAAATTTTATTTAAATATTTATGTATATAGAGGGTTTTTCCTTTTCATGAAGAGTGGGAAGGAAAGTGGATTTTAAGGCATGGATTAAGGGATCAAATCCATTAAATCCTTATTATTTTTTTATTTTTATTTTTAAACCATACGTTTTTTTTTTTCCTTCAAATAATTATGGTTTAATCCTTATTTATGCAAACTCACTACTCCTGCCACGTCACATGCCATGTGTCCCACCAAGTGTCAAGTTTTGGTTATGTCATGTCATCATTTTAACCAAAACTTTGACTACCCATAATTTCTTCATATGGACTCCAATTTGTGCAAAACAAACACCATTGGAAATATCTCAACAAGCTCTTCGTGATGAGACTAGTGTTGACCACTTTTGGTGACTTTGAATTTTGACCTTCTTCACTGACTTGAGCCCTACGTTGACCAAGGTTTGACCAAGCATAACTCGAGTTTCGTAGCTCTGTTTGACTCTGTTAGAGTTGCGTTGGAGTCAGGATTCCGAGCTCTTTCTAATGATGTTGATTCTGGAGAAAATGAGAAAATTTATTTTTTGGCAAAGATCCTCGGATTAGTCCTCCCCACTAGAGAGCTTTTGGACCTCTGAAAGCTTGTTACTCAGAAAGTAAGTGAGGGTAAATTTCCCTCACTTTACCAATCTCCATCCATCTTTCCTTTCTTGGATTCATCCCTTTCAATCCCACTCTGAGGTATTCAACTAGTCCTCTTTGTGAGGATTCATCTTCAAGAAATTCTGACATGTATTCTAGTGAAAGATCATCAATTGATGGAACCTGAATATCAGTCTCCTCATCCAATATCATCTGAGGTTCATACAACTTCAGATTCTCAACATTGAAAACTAAATAAATGTGCATGTATGGAGGAATATTAAGGTGAAAGACATTGGCTCTAATCTTTTCCAAGATCTCAAAGGGACCATACCAAATTGGCTTGAGCTTCCTTCCTTCGCCTTGCATTCTTTCCTTGCTGATATGTAACCAAACTCTGTCTCCAACCTGAAAATGGTGATCACTGTGATGCTTATCATGTCGAGCCCTGTATTTGGCTTGACTCTTCTCCAACTGTACTTCCACTGCCTGATGAATTGCTTGGACTTTCTGGATGAACTTTAAAGCCTTCTCTACATCATGGTGTCCATCTTCAACATCATCCTTCCCAAAAGAAAAATCCATCGGTGTTTTGGGCACATAACCGAAGCAAGTCTCAAAAGGAGACCTCTTTGTAGAAAAGTGTGTCTCATGGTTGTAAGCATGTTGCACATAATGAAGAGTCTCATCCCATAACTTGGGATGTTTTCTGCAGTAACCTCTGAGTAGATGCACAACTATCCTATTTACTACCTCTATCTGACTAGAGTCTTCAATTTTGTGTCCATGATTCCCCACAAAGCTGACCAAAATTCCCCTAGGAATCGAGAATCTTGATCTGATACAATAGAAGTAGGTAACCCAAAATGAATTGATACAAATTGAAAGTACATCTAGGTTGTTAGTTCAACAGTGACCTATTTTTTATAAGGCATTAAAATACACATTTTGTTGAAATGATCAACTACTACATATAGATAATCATGTCCCTTCCTAGACATAGGTAACCCCCCGACAAAGTCCATTGACACACTTTCCCATGGATGGAATGGTATAGGTAGAGGTATGTACAACCCCAATTTTCTATTGCTAGGTTTACTTGTTGCACACATAACACAACCTCTAATATACCTAGTTACAGTTTCCTGCATACGAGGCCAGTAACAATATTTCTATAGCTAAGTAATTGTTTTGCTTACCCTAAAATGTCTTACAATCAATGGAGTGTGTGCTTCTTTGATTACCTGTGCTTTTTCATCTTTTGGAATGCATAACTTTCCCAAGTGATACAACAGTTTATCCTGCACATAGTAAGCTTTCTCTTCTACATGTTTTTCTACAATTAGAGCTGAATAGATTTCCTTAAAGTCTTCATCGTTAGCATACTATTCCTAAAAATTTCATGTACCATGGAACTACCTTTAAGGAAAATCAAACCATTCATAACAAGAGGCCTAGATAGCATATCTGCTACTTTGTTATGGGAAACTTTCTTTTACTTAATTACCAAATGAAACTATTGAAGAAAACCCATCCACCTAAAGTGCCTACTTTGTTGCAATTTAGATTGTGAATGCAAATACTTAGTGGTTGGTGATTAGTGTAGATTACATTTTCTTTCCCCATTAATTAGTGTTTCCATTTTTTAACACTCTAAACTAATGCATAAATTTCCTTATCATAAGTAGGATAGTTAATAACTGCACCTGAAAAGGTTTCAGAGTGATAGCAAATTGGTTTACCTCCTTGCATTAGCACTGCTCCCATGGAAAATCCACTTGCATCTATCTCAATCTCAAATGGTTGGTGTAGATCTGGTAAAGCCAGAACTGGTGTTGTGCTCAACTTTTCCTTCAAAGTGTTGAAGGCATTCTGTTGTGGACCTCCCCACTGAAAATTTGTCTTCATACTGTTCAATGCATGCAATGGTGATGCAATGTAAGAGAAGTTTGCAAAATGAACTTTCTCTAGTACTAGACTACACCTAAGAAACTTTTGATTTCAGCAACTGTACTTGGCTTAGGCCATTTTACAATAACTTCGACCTTCACAGGGTCTACTTTCAATTGACCACCACCTATGAAATAGCCTAAGCACACTAAGAATGTCTTAGCGAATTCTCATTTAGACATATTTACAAAGAGTTTTTCTTTTGTCAATACATCAAAAACTTTCTTTACATGAATTACATAATCTTCCCAAGTTCGACTGAATATAAGAATATCATCTAAATAGACTATGAAAAAATCATCAATAAAAGGAAAAAATACATCATTCATGACTCTCATAAATGTAGCTAGTGCATTGCAAAGCCCGAAGGGCATGACCAACCACTCGAACAGTCCCTGTTTTGTCTTAAATGCAATTTTCCAAATGTCATCTTCTGCAATTCTTATATGATAGTATCCACTATGCAAGTCTAACTTAGTGAAATAAATTGCATGTTTTAGCTAATCATGTAAATCATCAATATGAGGAAGAGGATACATGTTCTTTACCGTTATCTTGTTCAAGGCTTGATATTCGATGCGCATTCTCCAAGACCCATCTTTCTTTGGAACCAACACAATTGGAGAACCACATGGAGATGTACTAAGACAGATGACTCCTTTTTCCACCAACTCTTGAATTTTCTTTTTGATTTCCTCATTCTGCAAAACTGATAAATGGTACATGCCAATATTTGGAAGAGGCACATCCTGCTACAACTAGATTTCATGTTGTATCTCTCTCTTAGGTGGCAACCCCTTTGGCTCCTGAAATAAGTCATTGTAAGCAAAAACTATTTTGACCATCTCAATTTTACGCTTTGAATCACACCCTTTAAATGCTTCATCTTTTTCATCCTCTTTGGGTTTTACAAGCATTAATACAAAGTTCTTACTAGAATTGACCAATCTTTTCATTTGACCAACATTAACTAGTGCAAGATTAGTCTTAACTTTGTGTGCATGTACAATGTATTATATCCCATCCTTAAAGAGATGATACTTATTCTCCCCCTATAAAAGATTGATTTTTTGTCATATAGATAAGGACTCCCTAACACAAGTCCACAAATATCCAAAGGAACAACATCTACGTCTACCTCATCAACAAATTTTGTAGTGATAGAAAAATTTCAATTTACACTGTTTTGTTACCTGTATTTGAGCATCATTGCAAACCCATCCAAGCGGATATGGATTTGGATGAGGTATTGTAGCTAGATTAAGTTTCTTTACCACCTCTTCAGATATTAAGTTGACTTGAGAACCCTAATCAAACAGTGTATCAATCTTAGTGTGCTTAGTTACAACTCGAATATGAAACAATTCATTATATTGTTTATCAGCTTTAGGAGTAGATACTTTACTTGTACTTGCATTTGCATTAGAAAAATTTGTATCAGAAGAGAGAATTATACCTTTCCCTTTACCTTGGACCCCAACAGCAACAATTTGAGTTTCATCTCCAAATTCGGATCCAAGATCTTATTGAATCACCGCAGCAGTCTTTTGCTTGCCTTTATTGCCTCCATATCTTTTCGTCCTTAATTCAGGATGTTGCTTCCAACATTTTGAATCACCATTCCCTTCTTTCTTGCAATGGGAGCATGTGGGCTTATCACCATCCTTCTTAACTGTAGTTGTCTTCTTCCCTTTTCCTTTATCTTTGTCTTTTTCTTTACCCTTAAACTTCCCCTTAGACTTAGATGGTTTCTTTGAGAAATTATCACTGAAAGTGTTCTTACCCCTTGACTCTAAATGAGTAGCTTGCATTGAAACTTCGTCTAGATTACTAGGACTCAAAATTAGAATAGTATTTCTTAGGTAAGAATGCAAACCACCTATGTACTTAAGTAGTGTATCTTGAGTATACAATGGAACATTTAAAGCAATATCCCATTTTCTAAACTCATGGGTGTAATCTTGGACAGACTAACCCTTACCTTGCCTAAAGGTTTTCCAATTCATTATTAATTGTTGTTGTGTGCAATTTTTTTTTACTTCTAAATATGCAAAATAAACTAAAATGCAATGTAAAGAACACAAGACCACTTCGAGATTAGCCTAAGTTAAGCACAAATAAAAGAAAGATGAAACAAAGAGTGATATACCTTTATTTGTGTTGATCCCTTGGTTGGCCCTTGATTGAAGCTTGGTTGTGTGTTCCTTTGATGGTAATGTGATGAAAATGGATGCAAGGTGGGTATGTGACAAAGTGAGAAAGATGGATGCAAGAGGATGAGTGCTAAGTATGAGATGAGCAAGTGTGTTAGAGCTTAATGATGGCTTGAAAATTTGAGAGCATAAGGGTGTTACAAATGCATAAGGTCCATGAATGAATGAGAAAGGGGGGTATTTATAGAAGAAATTGAATTCTCTATAGAATTCAACAGTTAGGATTGAGCCACCATGGCCAAGATGGAGGGCTATGGTGAGTTGAGGATTTGCAAGCCCTCACATCTTGCCATGTGTGTTGATGGTGTTTTCTACATAGCAACAACTCGGAAAAGATACAAATATTTTGTCTCTCTTGAAAGGTAAATCTCTATCAGCAAGCCTCAAGAGATAACCCCAAGGTCTCTAATGTCAAGTATTGACAATGCATAAACAACTCAGTGATAATGTAAAAATGTTGGTAATCACAAGGGGCCTTACAAATCAACAATGTTGGAAGCGTAATTTCATCAAATGCAATAATATGGTGATGCTTTCAGTCCTAAAACTAACCCAAATTCAAAATAAACAAAAAAAGAGATAAGGTTTTTAGAGAGATTCAACTCTAAACTAACTCCTAAGATCAATCACAATAATGATGAATGCTACAAATGGACAGATCTCCAATAAAACCAATCTCTACTTGATCAAGGACAAGCCAAAAACTCTGCATAAATGGTGCAATCTTCTAAGGAAACTGAAGATTTTCAGACTATGAATATTCATCCACATACCCAATAACCAACGCAATGTAAACAAGCATCCACAATTGAAATTAGTACAAAATAAGGCCCAGACTAATTTTACACAGCAACTTACAATCAGAAAATTGCTAAAAGTATGAACCAGTGATCAATCAACATCTTAAACATTTCACCATCATTGCAAAAGAACTAAAAACTAACATCTAACATTGAGAATTGAGAACAAGAAACCATAAACTATCAAAGATAAATACAAAGTTTTCCAAACCAACAACTCAGTTGTATTACTTCTCTAATATTACATAACAATGTAAAGTCTCTCCTCTACTACAACTACTAACTTCTCCTAACTTGACCAATTACGGCGTTTACATCTTCTAATCAGCTCTTCTAATCTAGTCTAACCCCTTTTTACAAATGAGAAGGCACTGACCTTTTATAGAAAATTACATTTTGAATCAATGGCTAAGATTTAATTCATCCAATGGCTGCAACTGCACTTCTAGAAGCATCAAGCTGTTACATTTAATTTGGGACCTCATAGTACATCATCATCCAATTGCATAAAAGCAGTTATATCATGGGACAATGATAAAACAATATTATGTCAGTCTGTCATTAACGAAAATTATGATTAGATGATGAAATTAGCTTCACATGTTTTCCAAAAAAACTCCTTCCAACTATAGACCATTTGGGCACAGATTCTTATGCAAGCCCCACTTTTAAAATTTGAATTGAACTCTTCCATATTTCCCTTTTGGCACGAATCCATATGCAAGTTCCCCTTTTAATATTTATTCAATCCTGAAAAACAGATATCATCATTAGTAGCTCACATGTTAATTTTTTCCATTTTTGGAAATTTTTATTTTCGAAATTTTTTCTCTATCTCAAGAATTTCATTTTCGAGAACATTTTAAAATTTCAAGAAAAAAATTCCATTTTTGGAAATTTTCTATTTTCAAAAATTCCTTTTGGAAATTTTCCATTTTGGAAAAAATCCATTTTAAAAAATCATTTTGAAAAATTTCTAGTTTTTGAAGGAGTCTTGGAATTTTCCAAAAATAGAAATTTTGGGATTTTGAGGGGGTCATGGAAATTTCGGGATTTTCCATCAAGGACGAAAATTCTCGAAATCCCTACAAGGTCAAAATCCCCTAAACCTCATAACTTTTTTTTCTAGAAGGAATTTTCAAAAAATTCAAAAAGCAACCCTGCCTAATTTTTCGTCCTTTATCTATGGGTGCAAAAAAAAAAAAATCATTTTGGAAAATTTTGGGATTTTGAGGGGCCTTGAATTTTCAAAAATGGAAATTTCAGGGATTTCCTTTAGGGACAAAAATCCCCCAATTCCCTACAGGATCAAAATCCCCTGAACTCCATAACTTTTTTTCTAAAAAGAATTTTCAAAAAGTTCAAAAAACAACCTAGCCTAATTTTTCGTCCTCTATCCACGGGTGCAAAAAAAATAACATATAACATTGAAAATTCACTTCAAAATCCTCATTTTCAAATTCCAAGATAGTCGAATTTATCCTAGAGCCTCAAAATATTGTCCTCATCAAACCCAGTATAAACTTAATCCTAAAATAACCTCCCAAGAAGAACAAAACCAAAATTTGACCAAGCCAAGAGGCAGAGATGCAAAAAAAAAGGGTCCCCACCTCCGGTGGAGTGTGTGCAAAAATTGCACAACAATGTGGACGATGAAGTGTCCAAAGGACATGGTGAGATGAAAAGGGTACAAATGATGTGGAAGAACAAGTGATGTGGAAGTACTTGCAAGTACCTTCCCATGTGAGTGATATGACACACGAGATTCACATGGGGAAGAGGAGAACTTTGGGAGAATAAAAATGAATTTTAAATTCACAATGATTGGGAGTATCCCAAGGATAAGACAAGGGAGCTAAAAAATATCTTGGATAAGACAAGGTGCTTATAATAGAAGGTTTCTAACCCATGTGACTAATGTGACCTTTCAATGATCACATGGGGAAGAGGAGATTCATTAGAACAATAAAAGTGAATTTCAAATTCACATGATTGGGAATATCTCAAGGATAAGACAAGGAAGTTGAGAAGTACCTTGGATAAGACAAGGTGTTTATAATAGAAGGTTCCTAACCCATGTGACTGATATGACCTCCCAGTGATCACATGGGGAAGAGGAGAACTTTGAAGGAATAAAATGGAATTTAAAATTCCATTTGGAAAGACATGGGGATAATAAAAAGAATTTAATATTCCTTGGGGGATGAGGAGAGTTGACTAAGATGTTGATTGGACTTGACCAATGATTAGAAGACAATTAGTGGTTAATGAAGATTAGAAGCCAACTTGCAAAAGTTGGAGGATGTAACACATCCCAATCAAGGATTAGACATGTGCACATCCCTAATAATGGAATTAGGTGGATTAGGATTAATGACAAGTGATGGAGGATGGGACATGTGAGGCATTAAATAAATGTATTATGTATTTAATTGTTTTGAGGAAAAGGGGAATAAAGAGTAAGGTATTTAATTATTAACTAAATACCTTAGGGATTTAGAAGAATTTAAGGATATTAATTAAATAATAGCAATATTACTTAATTAATGCAAATAAGAGGATGTTTAGACAACAAGGGATAAATTTGGACAAATGGAAATGTCCAAATTTGGATGTCTACAACTGCATATAACCTAAAGGATAAAACTATTTTTTAAGGGCAACAACAAATTCCATCCAAGTCATATTGACCTTACCATGGTGAGAAATTTCCTCCCAAGTCCTACTCTCCCACCAGGTGAGAGTTGTACCTCCCAACCGAAGAGTGGCTAACTGGATCATAGAAGCATCTTCTATTAGGCCTTGAATCCTACAATACACTTCTACCTGCTAGATCCAGTCATCTAACTTTTTAGCATTTAACTCACCACAATACTTAGGCAATTCAAATTTTACATCCAGATTGATAATAGGCTTAAACTTGCTCTTGAAAGGATTAACAGTAGTAGAAGAGGAAGAAGAAGAACAGGAAGATGGAGAAGAAGGGGAAGATGAAGGAGATGGAGCTTTTGGAGCTTTTTCTTCTTTGTCCTTTCGATCTTCTTCTTTTCTCGCTTTGAAGAACCTCCCTTTTCATGCTTCTTCTTTTCCGCATAAAGCTCTTCCACCATAACCTTCATGTCAAGAAAGGCTCATTGAAAAGACTTATCGTCAAGCTCATGTTCAGTACTTTTTCCAGCTTTAGTTTTGTCCATATTTGACAAAGTCCTTCTTTTTCTGATCTCATGATTGTATTCTTTAATTTTGCCTTCACCTTGTTGTTTCTTGGAACGTGTTAGCATTCAATTTTGCAATACTAGTAAAAAAAAAGCTCTGATACCAAACTTGATCTATTTTACGGATCTATGACAATTGCATTGAATGCGTAATGATTACAATTTAAGGAATCCAAATTACTTAATCAAAATTAACACACGAACATGATTAAATAAACAAAAATATAAAAGTGATGAAAACAGAATGAGAGAAAGAGAGAGAGAGAGAGAGATGCAAACAATGTTGATAACAGAGTTTGTCTTAAAAATGACTACGTCTCCGGAGGATCTTTGCCAAAAATTGAAGTTTCTCATTTTCTCCAGAATCAACATCATTAGAAAGCGCTTAGAATTTTGACTCCAACGCAACTCGAATGGATTCAAACAAAGCTACGAAGCTCGAGTTACACTCGGTCAAACCTTGTTCAACTTAGGGCTCAGGTCAGTGAAAAAGGTCAAAATTCAAAGTCAACAAAATTGGTCAATGTTGGTCTGATTGTGAAGAGCTCGTCGAGAACTTTCCAACAACGTTCGTTTTGCACAAATTGGAGTTTGTATGAAGGAATTATGGGCAGTCAAAGTTTTGGTCAAAATGATGGCATGTCATCACCAAAACTTGACACTTGGTGAGACACATGGCATGTGATGTGGAAGCCCATTACATGATAGTTAAGGAGGCTTAAAATAAATTAATGGCTTTAAAATTATATTGGCATCGGTTGGTTTTGATAAAAACCAAAAACCAAAATCTCTTATTTTTAAATTTTCACCCAAATATTTAAAATTTGTAATCCTCTAATTTGTTAAAGATGTTGAAATAAAACCTCTAAGGCCCAAGAATAACATGTTAAAGGGATTTAATGAATTATTGAAGATTTGAGGATTATTTTAAGGGGGGGATTATTGTTTTCATATGTAAAAAAAGGGAGATTATGGGAGATTTGTACTTGTATGGGTAATATTGTAAAATCAATTGGTTAGTAACCAATTGGGGTAATATTGGTGTATAAAAAGGGGTAGAAGGGTAGGATGGAAGCTAAGTGATGGGAGAAGAAAATTCCTTGGAGAAATTTTGCTTGATTTCCATGCTATTCAAGAGGTTCCTCTTGCACACTTTGAAGGAGGGCTTGTCAAATTTCTTTGTAAACCAAGGGGAGATTATGCCGACATGTTGTACTCATTTTCTGGACAAGTAATTGGATCAGTCCACTCATTGGAGAGGGGCCCGGAGGTGTAGTCACTTTTACGATGAACTCCATTATCAACTTTGTTTGCATCTCTCTCTATTTCTCTCATTATGTTTTCATCACTTTGTTATTTTTGTTTATTTAATCATGTTCGTGTGTTAATTTTGATTAAGTAATTTGGATTCCTTAAATTTTAATCGTTACCCATTCAATGCAATTGTCATAGATCCATAAAATAGATCAATTTCACCACTAACTCATCCTGTATTTATACCATCTTCAACTTTGAAACATATCGAAAGTCGGCCATCCAAGTTCAAATTTAAATTAGGTCAGTGCCAAAACATCCTAGGGTAGAATTAGAATGAGGGCAACCCAAACACATGCTTCATAAGGACCCAAATAAATCCAACACTCTTCATCAACTCTGAAGATGGTGTTCAACAAAAGGTCGGCCAAACCAATGTAAAACATATAGAACAATTAAACATGAACCTTCTAGATACCAAAATTATCTTCAATACAATCAAAACAACTCAACTCTAGAACTGAAAGTCATAAGACTTTAACAAATAGAAATCCAAACCAACAACATTTCTCCCAGACCTCAACTAGAAACAAAAAACCATAGTTCACAACTGGTGAACATTTCTCTCACTATACAATGAATCAACAGCCAAAAATCTAGATATAGTAGCTTCCAATAACCATGATCAACATATTTGAACCACACAAACATAGGAGAAAATCCTGAAGTAAAACTTAGAGTAACCACTAAACACCTACAACATATCTTCATTAGAATTTTCTCAATATCCTCAACATATACAACTAATAACCTGTATCCATGACACTAATGACAATAGCAATTAGTTGATAACCAATTGACCAGATGACATCAATGAAAACACCTTCATTCTTTCCATTCTTGCAACAATCTCTCCCTTTGTCATTGACGGCAACACATGATGTGAAAAACCATCAAAGACACCATACTAGCTCTGAATACACTTCTCAAGATTTTTCTTTCTATTCCTTTTTGTTTCTCCCCCTTAGTAGATAGTCTTTTATATTCTTCCTCTTTTGTTTGTTTTCTTCATGCTTCCTCTCCTTTTTCACATGCTTCCTCTCCCCCTTTGACATCAATGGAAAAGGAAAAATATATTTTACATTGATTTCCCCTTTGACATAAAAAAAAAGTACTCTTAATGATAACACCTGACACTACCTGCTCCCCCTGAGAGGCAGCCATCAAAACATCAATCCAAAAGAAAGACAAATCCATAGATCCACCAAAATTATGCATATCCATATGCATCTAGTTCAAGAAAGGAGGGGAAATGACCCCTAACTTCTCCTGGAGATACTCAAAAGTATCTTTAGGTAGAGCCTTCGTAAATATATCAGCAATCTGATCCTTCGCCAGAACAAATTCAAGCTTTACTTTATTCTCCATGACCTTCTCTCTCAAGAAATGATACTTGATAGATATATGCTTTGTTCTTGAGTGCATCAAAAGATTCTTTAAAATGTTAATTGCACGTGTATTATCATAAAAGATAGAAATAGGATCATCATACACCACTATGATATCTTTCAATGTATGTTTCATCCATAGAACTTATGTGCAGCAAGATGTAGGAGCAATATATTCAACTTCAATAGTAGATAAGGAGACTAAATCTTTCTTTTTACTCAACCATTCCACCAATCTACAACCAAGAAAGAATGTACCACCACTTTTACTCTTTCTATCATCTACACATCTATCCCAATCTACATATGTATAGGCACTTAGATTAAAATCAGTATCTCTAGGAGACCATAATCCAGAGTATCATTCAAATATTTGAATTAAGGTTTAATAGCATTAATGGCATTTGTAATTCTTGGTAAATCTCTCATGGCCTGAATTACACTAATCCTTTCCAAGTTATCAAAGTTCATGTGACACATTCTTCTATTCCATAACCAACTTTCATTAAGATGAGTCATAAAGCATCGTCCATCAGCACCTTTAAGTTGATAGATATTTCCTTTAGATTTCTTTCCTACAACAATCAATGTTCTGGATCCTTTTTGGATTTCACAAATCTCTCATCCTTAAACACAAGATCATATCCCTTACTGCACGTCTATCCAACACTTAAAATATTATTCCTTAAACCCTTGACATAGTATACATCATTAGTATTATGCTTGCCATCAAAATTTACTAAACCTATCCCACAAATTTTAGCACTAGTATCATCTCCAAACATAACCAATCCTCCATCATATTTTTCAAGTTTAACAAACTTAATTTTATCACCAATCATGTGATGTGAACAACCATTATCAACAACCCAAATAGTTCTTTTCTTGTTTAGCATGTAGGGCAGAGATAACAGTGCCTTCATTTTTCTCCTTCTCTGGAGGGCTTTCCTTTACATGTTTTTCAAAATTAGAAGTAGTTCATTTTTTAAAGCCAAGAACAAGTATTCATTGTCATCAGGATCTTCATAATCAGAATCTTTATCAGATATACTAGAATTCTCATTCACATAATATGATTTGTTGATCTTTTTTCCTTTCTTTTCTTTCTCATGTCTTTGTTTATTCCTCTTAGCTCTTTCTGAACACTTTGCAGCATAATGACCTATTTCTCCACAACTAAAGAATTTAAAGGGTAACTTACCTTCATACTTACAAGAGCCTTTCCTCATCCTTCTCACGAAGTTAGCTTCTATTTCATCAAAATTTTCTTCATCTAGATCTTCAACTTTTGTAGCCTTAAAATTATTTTTTGATTTGCATCTATTCCTTAGATTCGGCTTCCTCATCTCATAAGATGTCAGAAATCCCAACAAAAAATCTTTAGTGCATGTCTTATAATCTATACTCTATTCAATATCACACACCTTCTCACTATAAGCATCAGGGAGAGTTCTAAGAATCTTATTTAAAATCCTGGTTTCATCTACAGTAGCACCAAGTCCTCACATTCCAGCCACTATCTCATCCAATCTCTATACATAATCTTTAACACTCTCATCTTCAGACATGTGTAGAATCTCAAATTGTGTCTCAAAATTCTATAATTATTCCTCTTTAACTCTTTCATCATATTCATGATCCCTTTCCAAAGCATCCCAAACTTCCTTAGCAGTCTTTAGATTCTGAACCTTAATCAACTCGAAATGTACCAAACCGTTCTTCAAAATGTACTTCACCTTATTGTTTGCTTCATGTGCTTTGATCTCATCAGTCGTACTTGGACCATTAGCAGGAGGAGTGTAAGGATTCTTGTAAGCTTTCTCCACATTATATCCATAATAATCCATATATTCTTCCATCAATAATTTTTAGATAGCATAATTAGTTCCATCAAACCTTGGATAATCATAAGTCATTTTTCCAACCATCCCGAACCTTCCTTGAGTGATTAAGATCTTCACCAAGGAACCAATATTTGAAACCAATTTTTGAACAAGACAACTGAGAAGGGGGTGAATCAATTGTCACAAATTCAAACCTTAATTCATTCACCGGAACTAATCCTTAACACTACTTAATAGATTAAACATTAAATACTAGTGCAGAAATTGAAAACCATCACATAAACACAATAACACTAGATTTGTGTGGAAAACCCAATAAGGGAAAAACCACTATGAGGATTAACTCACACTATAGAGAATATTAAAACCGATTACAAGAGGCTCATTTCCAAGACAAGGACTCACTATCTGAATCAAGACTCACCATCCAACAAGGCTAACAACTTTGAGGGCTCACTGCCACAGAGATATAAAGAAGATAGAAGAGATGCGTTATAGAGAGAATACAATCTCAATGTAATGGATAAATCCACCACAATTTTCTCAACCTCTTGTAGAGATGCATGAATGATAGAGTACACCTTCACCTCACTATATCTAGAAACTTAGCATTTAGGCTTCGCATGGATCTGCCACACTCGCATCACACACACTCACTGATTCACATCAATCTTGTATCTATTTGCTCTATTTCTTTTCACTTATCTCTCTTTCCTCTTTCTATGCTTTATTTTACCACTAACTCATCCTATATTTATACCATCTTTAACTTTGAAACATATCCAAATTCACCCATCCAAGTTCAAATTCAAATTAGGTCGGTGTCAAACATCCTAAGGTGGAATTAGAATGATGGAAACCCAAAAACATGATTCATAAGGACCCAAATAGATCCAACATGCTTCATCAACTCTTAAGATAGTGCTCAACACAAGGTCAGCCAAACCAGTATAAAACACATAGAACAATTAAGCACGAACCTTCTAGATACCAAAATTATGTTCAATACGATCAAAATAACTCAACTCTAGAACCGCAAGTCATAAGACTTTAACAAAGAGAAATCCATACCAACAACATTTCTCCTAGACCTCAACCAAAAACACAGAAAACCATAGTTCACAACTAGTGAACATAAACCACACTATACAATGAATCAACAGCCAAAAATATGGATATAGCATCTTCCAACAACCATGATCAAGATATCTAAACCACACAAACATAGGAGCAAATCCGAGAGAAAAACTCGAAGTAACCACTATTCACCTGCAACATATCTCCATTACAATTTTCTCAAATCCTTGACATATACAGCTAATAACATGTATCCATGACACTAATGACAACAAAAATCAGTTGATAACCAATTGACCAGTTGACATCAATGACAACACCTTCATTCTTTCCATTCTTACCACATTCTCTACCTTCTTTCCTTCTACTACTTCTTTTGCATCGATTATTGTTGGTACTAAATAGGAAGAGGATGATACTTTTCCTGATCTCCTAGGCCCAGAGGGCACTTCAACTAATTCGATCCTTTTCTCTTCTACAAGTTCCCTTAGCTTATCAACATCATCCTTAGACAATGAATGCATTTTAAAGTATGTGTCAAAAAAATTATTCACTCTTTTAGCCCTTTTTGGTGCTGAGGTTTCCAAATGCACTTCAGTAGACTTCTCTTCATATGCACCATGTCGGGGAAAAGTGGGGTCCTTAGGACTGTTCAATAGCATCTCAATGAAATTCTCAACTATTTTTTCATCAATCTCATATCCTAGAGGCTCTATCCATAGAGTTCTAGGTTCTACCACCTCTATGATGCACTCATCAATGGACACAAGAAAAGTTATCTCCTTTGCATACTTCTTTAAAAGGCTCCTTGGAACTCTGTCTCTTTCATACATGTTCTAGAAAACCACAAAGAATGTAGTTAAAGCATCATTCTACACTATGAAATCTCCAAGACTATGTAAATGTTCAAAAATTTGGTGTGCCACTGGTCTATTGTGACCCATATAATGTTCTTCTTTCCAGGTAACTCTCTCAAAAAGTAAAATAGCAAACATAATACTAGTGTACCATACTTTAATGGATACTTCTTTGTCTTAGTTTGAGTTAGGTTATCCATAAGTTGTTGCTAGAGCAACTCACAAAAATCATAGTCCCTTCCATTAACCGCCATCACATATGCAACATAGATTGCAGTTACAGACACTAAATTGCCTCTATTGGTAAAGTAGATTTTCTAACCAATCATTACTATAGCATACCTCACATCAGGGTTTGTAATGGGCTTGGTTGTCAGTGCTCTTAAATCATATGTAGCACCAGTTAGTTTCATGACCATATCATTCTTCACAGCTTTTAGCACTGGTATGGGTCCAGTATCATAGAGACCAATTATAGCTTTAATTACTTCCATGGTGATTACTCCATCTAGACTTGTCCACACAAATTTTTCATGTACTCTGCTAAGTTCCATCCTTACGAACTTTGCAAACATCTCACCACAAAATTATGGGAACCAATTCCATACATCTATCTTCTTCCATACTAGGTTTTCATATTCTAGATTCACATATGAATTAATTCCACTTAGCTCTTCTATCCATTGATCCTTGAGCACCTGATGGTCAAACTCTTCCAATTTTGTGTGAATGTAGGTTCTTGTATCCTCAGTGGGCAAGACGTTACTCAAAATTTGCAAAAACACACCCATGGGGTCCATTTCGTAAACCTTCTAGGAAAATATTTTGAATTTTGGTCAGGGTCTCTTAGATGTCTCAACCATAGTGGAAGTTGTCATTTTTCTCTCAAATTACTTGTATATGCTTAAGAAAATTTCTTCTAATCAAAGTACAAAAAGTACAGATAGTTGTAAATATCATTTTCAAGCTTTGACTGAAACTAGGGTTTGCTGCCAAATACTCTAAATCACCTTCAAATCACTTCATCTTGCTTTGCTTTCTTTAGAATGTTCAAAAGTGATTTAACTTGACTTCAATTTCTACTTTATATTTTACCAATTTTCCCTAATTTCACATTTAATGCATTTCACCTTTAAAAAGTTAATAAACACCTTATGAATACATTATAAACCCTAAAGTTCTTTGCAATTCTCCAAAATTACATATTTTCTACCGAAATCATTTTCAATGTCTTTAGAGTGATGTCTTACATCACATTATCATCATGTCACTACTTGACAACTCTTATATTAGGGGTTTATAAGATTTCTCTATAAAAGCACCCCCTAAATATAGCATTGGGTTTAGTTTATGGAAGAAGTATTTGCACTAAATCTCCATTTCCTTTTTGACTTCAATGGGATCTACTTTGTTCATAGTTTTATTCCTTTGTTCTGGATTAGAATTCTTCCCATTCTTGCTTCTACAGAATTTTGAAATATGTCCTGGTTTGTTGCAGGTATAGCATACAACATTCTTCTGACCAAAATGATTTGTATTCAACCTTGATCTACACTGGTTAGCTTGATTTCCAAATGCATTACATGTGTATAAATATCCTTGAAACAATTGAATCATTCTACTAGCATTACAAACCATTCTACCAGTATTGAATCTATTCTTATTTGAATCATTATATGACTTCTACACTCAGTAGCTTTATGTCCAAATTTATTGCAAGAAAAATATTGTCCAACAAAGAATCCAACATTCTGATTTATTCTACTTCTACATTTTGTTTCCCTCTGACCAAATTTATTGCATGAAAACTAAACACCATTAAAATATTGGTAACTTTGAGCATTTGGTTGCCAAATGGAAGTTCTTCTGCAATTGCTTCTTTGGTTCTTGATTTTTCTATTATTTCCTTGAGTCTTCTTTTGATTGTCAATCTTGTTAGGAGTATGATTTTCCTTTGATCTTTTTCCTTCTTCAAGTCCCAAACCATCTTTATCTTTAGTTAGTTTCTAAAATGCAATCAACTTTTCAAGCATTGTAGAAATTGTTTTGAGGTTTTCCTCATTAGCTATTGATTTCTCCAAGTCAAATAGTAAGGTTACCACTTCTTGTTCAAGCTTTCTACATTCATCAATCTTGCTCTAGATTTCAGCTTTCTGAAATTCTTCAATTCTTTTCTTTTCTTCCACTTGTACCTTTAGTCTAGTGATATTGTCATTTACTTTCTTCAACTAATCACTTACTTCTCTATGAATTTCTTTGAATTTCTTAATTTTTTCTCTCATTTTCTGGATGCATTCATTAGCTTCTTTTAATTTCTCACTCAAAGTTTCTTTCTCATTTTCACTTTTGTCCAAGTCTTCAAGAGAAACATGGATTTCTTTAGTTGCAGAGATCTCTTCTAGAGGAACAGGATACCTTTTATCAACAAGATCTTCCTCAAGTTGTTAAAATTTTCCAAAGGAACCAAGCTCTGATACCAATTGTTGAAAACTTTGAATACTAAGAGGGGGTGTGAATCAGTATTCTACCAAACCATTTAACTGCTAACCATTCATAATTAAAACATGTCTAGTTGCAACTGTAAATAGAAACATGAAAGGAATCATAACATCACATAACACATGAACACTAGGATTTTATGTGGAAAACCTAGAATGGGAAAAATCACAGTGAGAATTAGCTCACAATATATTATAACCAATCATAAAATATTATAGGGCATGCTGCCAAGATACACTTTCCTTGAAAGGCTGACATCCTCAAATGATTACAAACGAGTATGGATCACTGCCAAAAAGATGAAATGATGAAATACACCTTTTATGTGTAGAGTTCAGTTCCAACTAAGCTCTAGAAAAACAAAGTCATGCACCAGTTTGTAGATATACAACAACTTTCAATAACTTCACATAGTATCACACTGTCGCACATCGCACTTCTCATCATACTTCATCACAAAAATGCTTCATACAAACATTTATATACCAACTTACATGAACATACATCAATTAGGTTAGCCTAAATGGATCTAAACTTACTCAATTCAAAATAGCTTGTCAGCTCACAATAAAAACTTCTTTGGTGCTCAAAATAAAACGTGCAAGACATAAATTAGGTTGGCTCAAACCTAATAAAGCACTCTCTATTTACACACGAAGTGAGCACCACTTAACCATGTCAACCAAAAGAAGAATATACAATTTCGATCTTCTGTCATTTAAATCTCTCAGCCTATTCAACTAAAATTATTGAAAACCCATCCATAATTGCACTTAAAATTACCTACCAACATATTAAAACCACATGAATAGATCTTCTAACACAAGCAATTCTAGACCAAATTACCAGATTAGAGTAGAAGAACCATAGTTTATCGGATGACCAAAACTATCATAAACTAATGTTGGCATCAATGACAACATGCCAAAGGGCTTCTTCTTCATTCTTCCAACATAGATCAATCAAAATAATAAAGGGATTTTCATTTAAAAATCTAAGCATGTCAAATAAATTTTGAAGAAGTTTGGAATGGATGACTCCAAACCGGTATGTACTCCTATGGTGACTAGTTGTAAATTTAGCAAAGATGATGACTCACCTAAGGTTGATCAAAGCAAGTATAGATTTATGATTGGTGGATAGCTATATTTAATTGCTACTAGACCGGATATCGTGCATGTAGTTTGTCTTATTACTATATTTCAAGAAGATCCTAAAGAAACACATGTTACAACAATAAAGAGAATATTCAAATATTTAAGAGGTAGACCATATTATGGTCTATGGTATCCTAAGGCTATTGATTTCACATTAAATGCTTATACAGATGCAAATTGGGCTGGTTGTGTTGATGGCAAGAAAAGTACAAGTGGTGGTGCATTATTTCTTGGATGTAGATTGGTATCATGGCTAAGTAAGAAATAGGATTCAATTTATTTATCCATTACAGAGATTGAGTATATTGCAGCAACATCATGCTATACACAGGTATTATGGATGAGACAAACTTTGAAGGATATCAGAGTTGTATTTGATGAACCTATATCTATATTTTGTGATAATACAAGTGCAATAATCATTTCAAAGAATCCAGTGATGCATTCAAGGAAAAAGCACTTATCTATTAGATATCATTCTTTGAGAGAAAAGGTTATGGAGAATGAAGTGAATCTTGAGTATATTCAGAAGTTGGGGGTTGTTGCCCCTCCTTTCTTGAAATAGATTCATATAGAGGTGCATCATTCCAATGGATCGATGGATCTATCTCTTTTCTAGATTGATAGTTGGTGCCTACCTCTCAAGGGGAGTAGGTAGTATCATGTGTTGTCATTGTGATTGTTGATTCAATTGGGTGTACTCCTAAAGGGGAGTATTTAGAGCAGGTATTGTGGTTCAGTTTCAAAGAGGGAGAACAATGCAAAACATTTTTTTCCTTTTCAATTGATGTCAAAGGGGGAGAGAAAGAATCATGTGAAAAAAAGAACTTATCTTCTCAAGGGGAGAAGATCATCTTATGAAAGAGAGAGAGAGAGAGAGTTCAGAATTGTTGTGTGGTCTTTGGTGGCTTTTCACATCTTTTTGTATTTCCATCAATGACAAAGGAGGATATTTTTGCAAGAATGGTGTTGTCATTGATGTCAATAGGAAGTCTAGTGGCTGGTGTTATCGTTGATGTCAACTATGGGATGAAGACATTGCGGATATTGAGAAAACTATGAAAAGAAGAAAATAGGTTGTGCATGTATAGTTGAGACCTTAAGGAAGTGTTGTCAGTACATGAAGCTATTCTTTTATTGTAGATTTTGAAGATGAGTTGGAATGAACTGAGATGATGGTTCTAGTATTTGGTTTCCAACTGCTTTTGAGAAAATTTAATAAATAGAGTAAATTGTGTTGTGCAAATGATCATAGTGTTCTATGATAATGTGCTTTGTGTTCTTTCTATGTTGGTGCTATGCTTGCACGGTTCTTAAAGGTTATTCAAGGCTGACGTAGATTGCTATATTAAAAATTTGGGTTTCTAGATCATTGTACAATGCGAGATATTTTCACTAGTGTGTGAGCCACTTGTTCAATAATGTTTTATGTGGTTTGGGAGAAATGTATTTGCTCCATGTTTCTCCACTATTTGGATTCAGGTTGTGTGGATTTGGTAAGTTTCTAATAATGAATTTATCTTTCTAGTTTCAAATTTTTACTTGATTTGGTGTAGTATAGTGTAAGTTTCATTTTTTAGTATGTAAACAAGGGTTATCAATTATCCTGAGTTAAAGTAATTGTTGATGTGAAGCTTGGTTGAAGTGTTTGATGAATCTTAAGTATTTCATGGATTTTTTTGGATTGATTTCAAGTAAACTATGTTGTCTAAAACTTTCGGCTTGATCTAAGGAAGTGTGTACTTAATGTTTATGGTGTTTTGCACGAGTGTCGGTTGACCTTGTGTTTAACATTGCATGCATGGCTTGTGGAAGCGTGTTGAAGTGTGTTGGGATCTATTTGGGTCCTAATTAAGGATTTATCTAGTTTTCCTTTCATTTTGATCCACCGCGAGAATGTTTGGGTGCCGACCTATTTTAAAATTGAATGTATAATGGCTAGTGGCCAACATTGGAGAAAGTTTGTGATAGAGCTTGATATAAATATGTATGGTGTTGATGCAAGAGAGAGGATGAAAGAGTAAGAAGCAAGATATATGCGAGATTTTTTTTATTTAAGTGTAATGAGATGTGAAATTGAGCAGAGCAGTGTGAATTTCATGTTAGGGTTATGAAGGAAATGAGCTAAAGGCATCTAAAATATTTCATGTGTGACTGTGAAAGTGTGTGAGCAATTGTGGTGGACTCTTTGTTGCGTTGAGAAGTGTTTCTCTATGTAACATTCTTCTTATATCTTCTTATATTCTTTTTGTGGCAATGATCCCTGGCTATGAGCCTTTCTGGATAGTGCATCCTATTGTGGCAATGAGCCCCTTTGTACCAATTTTGTCATTACATATATTGTGAGCTAATCCTCACTGTGGCTTTTCCCTCATTGGGTTTTCCACATAAATATGGTGTTTTCATGTGTATGGTGTTGTGATTTTAGTTTTTTTTATCTGCATTTCATGTTTAATCAATCTAACATAATAAGGACTTAATGAATGATTTTGGATCTGATTACTATTGAGGGTTTTGAAGGTTTAATTTGGTACAATTGATTCACCCCCTCCCTCTCAGTTGTCTTGTTCATTTCAATAATATTAATTACTATTATGAAGACATAAAATAAGAATATAAATAAGAAAAAACATATTCTAATATTAAAAAACAATCCTAAAAAGATGAAAAACAAAATGCATGAAAATAATTGAAACTAAATACAATAATGAAAAAAATACTATGCAAAAAATAATTACAAGATATTGGAAACAAAATAATATGAAGCTAAAAACTAATTTAAGAAACAAATAAGATGTTAAATGCTAATAGGAAATAAAAAGAAACTAAATTCTTCCAGACGAAACCACAAAGAAATAATATTCTAAAAATAAAAATATAATACTAAATAATTAAGAGATAAAAGCGAAAATAAAATGAAAAAATATTATTAAAATATAATAAAATAATATAATTCTAAAATCAAATAAAAAATAAAAATTCTAAATCTTTGAAAAAGAAAAAACTAAGAAGACAAATACTATGAAGAACATATTAAATAAAAAAGGGATAATTAATAATTTATTATTTGAAAACAGAAGCTAAATACTAATATGACAGTAAACACTATTAAGATACTAAATACTAATATGATAATACCAAATACTAAAAAGAACATGGGACGAGAATGAAACAAACTAAATGCAAAAAAATACAATATAAAACAACAACAAATGAATATTAAGATTATTCTTTAATATTATCAAAAATATTAAAGGCTAATCTTAATAATGAAAGAGAAACAAATATTTAGAAAGAAAGAATAATCACAAAATACTTAAATAAAAAATCTTTCAAGTAAATAAGAAGGAAAAAGAAACTAAATTACAAATAAATAATTGAAGATGTGAAAGCAAAAGGAAGAAAAAGACATAAATAAAAAAGGGGGAAACAAGGAAGGAAGTGAAGAAAAGAGCTAGGGAGAAGAGAACCACAAAGAGCAAGGAAGATAAAGAAGAAATCCGAGTAGGGGGATGAACAAGGAGCAAGAATGGGGGAGAGAGAAGGCGACTACCAAGGAGAGGATAACCTAGAGCTACCAAGGTGGAGATCTCTGAGGTTTTTAAAAGGGGTTTCCAAGAGAAGCTTAAATTCCAACCCCAATCTTGATTGAGGTTGGAGGGACAATTGTTGATTTCAAAAACCTCTTTCAATTTCCTCTTGAAGAATTTGTCTTCTTTGAAAAGGACTTTGGTTTCTTCCAAGGCAATGTGATGCTTGGTCTTGGAAGAAAGCTTGGCTAGGGCCAATTTTGAGATCCACTCATGTCTAATGTCAACACAGTATTCTTTGATTCATGTGTTGACAAAGCGACTGGTTTCCCCAATGTAAAGGATGCCACAAGAACACGTCACTTTGTAGACACCAGAGTTAAGGAAAGAGTCTAGAGGGTCCAAGGGGGGAAGGAAAACAATTTTTCTAAGAGAGGGGATTGAAGGTGCATAATAAACCCTTTTTGAGGAGGATCTTAGCAATTTTGTTGGAGATACCCTCAACATAGGGTAGGGTGGCCAAAGGATGGAGACAAGGGAGAGAGGGCTTCAAATGGAGGGTGAACTTAGCTTTGACTTGATTGATAGCTATGTTGATTTACTTTCTTTTATATCCATTT
Organism: Sequoia sempervirens; assembly: GCA_007258455.2. NCBI lineage: Eukaryota > Viridiplantae > Streptophyta > Pinopsida > Cupressales > Cupressaceae > Sequoia > Sequoia sempervirens. The sequence continues at coordinate 55,382,646 of VDFB02179234.1, forward strand.
AGCAAGAAAACATGGGTGAGGTGGGAGAATTCTTGGTTGAGATGCTCATCATCACAAATGGTGAAGGCTTTGGAAGCCAAAGATTTGAGAACTGCTTTTTGGCTAGGGTGACGGTGAGAAGATGAGTGAAGGTATAAGTTAGTGTGGGTGGATTTACAAAAGATCGTTCGAGATAGGGAATCATCTTCCTTTTTTATGAGAAGGACATCAAGGAAGATAAGTTGGTTATTAGTTTCAATTCCTTATGTAAAGGAGATGCAAGGGGATATGTTGTTTAAGTGAGAGTGGAACTCTTCAAGCTTATCAATACCATGAGACCAACAAATGTTAGTATCATCAACGTAGCACTTCCACCACTTCAATTTGAAGGGGAAGGAATGGAGGGAAATGTCTTCAAAATGCTCCATGTACAAGTTGGATACAATGGGAGAAAGTGGAGAACCCATAGCCACTCCATCAACTTGTTCGAAAATGACACCTTGTAAGGAGAATAATGTAGATCTAAGGCAAAGCTCAACCAAGGAGGAAATATTTGAACATGTCTTCAGCCAAATGAGCTCAATGGAGTCATGGAGAGGGACTTTAGTGAAGAGGGAAACCACATCAAAGCTAACAAGAAGATCATTTTTGTCTAATTTCTTGTCTTTGATGAATTCCACAAACTAAGAAGAGTTCATGATGAAAGAGTTAGATTTCCCAATGAGGGGGGGGGATGAGTTTGGCAAGATGGGTGGCCGACGTGTAAGTAGGGGAGTTAATGGTATCAACTATGGGTCTCAGGGGAATACCTACTTTATGAACTTTTGGAACCCCATAATAGCAAATCAGACACTTGAGTCAAAATTTATGGCTCTGGGAAGCTACCCCACTAAAAAGTGAATTTCATTAAAATATCTTCCTGGGTCAAAAATCAAACGGCTAGACTTTTGGTGCCAAAACAAAAGGGAAAGTTACAAATTCTAGAACATTCTAGGGAGGTTATTGGTTTAAAATAAAAAGGGTTGAGTGGGGGTTTTAGGGTGGCTCCATTAGTGCATATTGTAGCTCCAAATAATGAATTTTATTTTTAGAGTGATTTGGTTATAATGAATCAAGCCCATGTGGCTATAGCACTGTAATCTCTGAATCCTTAATTTCATTTTCTGAAAGTAATTGAAAGTGAGTTATTTTTTATCCTACATCTTATGTGTTGATGCAATTAGGAGAGGCCTACAATACACTCAAACACAATTCAAAACTACCACAACAACTATCAAATCTCAATCAGATCAAAACTCATCATATCATCAAATCTTCAATTTCCCTTGTAGCACTAGGAAACCACTAAAATGGGTATTTTTTCACAATCATACCTTTTTAGACAACTCAACTCACATCAGGGACCCATTACAGAGCTTGAAAACATATCAAACAATCACCAATGGTTACTTTGTAACAAATTGTTTAAATTAGGCTTTTCATGCCTTTTAGGGCTCAAATTAGCCCTCTTTTACAAAGAGACCACCTTCAAAACTTATCCAAAACTATTGAAACCTTGGGGAAGAACTTAATACCTATCAAAACCTCATATTCCACCATTAGATCTCAGAGACACAATCAATTACTAGCCAAACCATAAAACCCTCTCTTTAAGCCTAGAAACGTTAGGGCTTATTGAAAGTAACACTTCCCAATCACTCCAAAACCTAAAAAAGGCTCAAAAAAGTCTAAAATACTCTAATCATTCTTAATCCAACATAAAATTATACTTCCCAATTCAAAAACTCAATTTGACACACTAAAACCTTTAAGTTTCAAACTTAGGGTTTCACACCCATCTCTTTTCAAGACCTCCCCTACATAAACTCACCATCCTTACACCTTCCCCTAACAAAATATACCCATTCCACCAAGCAACAGAGTGGAAAGAAAGGTGGAATGGACTAATTCATGCTTTAAGTTAACAAAACCCTTGAATCTGCTAACTTACACCAGCGTTAGAAATTTGCCAATAAAACACACCAAAGTCAATAAGAACCCTTCTAAATTGATTCAAATGATAGGTAGAACCTTATTGTATGTTAATCCAAAGATATTTGAGTCACCAAAGTATTGTATGGGTTGTACAGTGGTTGCAATGACAGAAAAACATAGAAAGATTGATGTAAAACAGAGTTTTATTGAATCTTCAACAATCAAAATGGTTTCAACAACCTTCCATTCGAGTTCTACAAGACATTTATATTTTTTCCCAAAAAAAAACAATTGTTTTAACTTCCCCAATAGACTTTTAAACTCTTGTGACCGTTGGTCTCCCTAGGATTCAAATTTTACAATTTTTCAAATCTTCTATTTTTGCACAATTGCAACTCTTCACTTTTTGCATATTTGAAACCATCAAAACACCTAGACACCTAAACCTCATCACTAAGGACTTATTACATCATAAAATGGTCTTATAGACCTCATTTTAAACAAAAATCAAAAACTTCTAAACATATATCTTATGAACTTGAATGGATAATTTTGCACCAATGGTGCTCCTGCACCATACACCCCAGCTTGAAACTTTTCCTAGTCTCTTGGAAAGATGAATGTAACATGTCCTCCCTTGTATTCTTCATGCCTTTGAATTCCTTGCTTTTCTTCAACTGGTTCATTGTGTTCTTGATCTTCACTTCCCTTAGCATCCTTCTTGAGTTCACCTTCACTTATTCTTTGTTCCAACTGTCCTTCCTGTGCTATGGGGTGTTTCTCCACTTTTCCATCTTCAAATATTGATGTCACATTAACATTTCCATTTGTACTCTATCCTCCATCATCTGCCATCCCTTTCTTTTGTTCCACATGCTTTATCCATTGTCCTTCAGTCTTCTTATCTACATTTTTATCACGTTCAAAATCATAAACTTTTGTATCATCAATTATATCTATCAAATCTGCACTTACCTTGCCCTCTGCCTTATGACCATCACATTCTTCAGTCCCATCATGACCTACTATCCTTTTATTTACTATTCCATTAAACTTACCAACTTCACCAATGTATATTCACTCTTTTATTGCCCCATCAATGCCATCAATCACTGTCATATTATTGCTATTCATTGTCCATGCTTTCACTATCTCTTTCTTATGACAAGCTACTGTCTTATTGTTTACCATCTCATCATTCTCACAAAGCTCTATCCTAACACTTCTTGACTATCTTTTCACCTGATTCAACTCCACAGGGCACTTGATTGTCCCTACCAACACACTATCACTCTCTTCTTGCCTTTCCAAACCCTTTCCACCCTTACATTGCACTATGGCAGTCTAAGACACACTGCTACCTACCTTATTTTTCCACACAATAGTATTTTTCCTCATGACTAATTGCAGAAAACCTTCATGTCTTTTGTTTACTATCCTATCTTTGTCATGCTTTATTTTGGCTTCCAAACTCTTGTTCTTTCTTTCCTCTACATTCACACACTCTTTTCTCCCAAACATGATAATCTCACCATATTCTTCTAGACCCTCAACCGATGGAGTTAAAACAAACTATCTCCCATCTTTTTCTATGGTGTATGTGTTTTGTCTACCATTATGCAAGGCTGGCCTGTCAAACTGCCAAGGCCTTCCCAACAATAAATGACAACTCTTGGGTAGTATATCACAAAGAACTTCATCTCTATATGGACCTATCTGAAATTCAACTCTTGCTTGTTCACTCACCATCAAAGACTGATTTTCACTAACTCATGACACCATATATGGCATTTTTCTTGGTACTCTTTGCAAATGCAATTTTTCTACCATCTCATTAGACACAATATTATCTGTACAACTAAAGTCAACAATCACTTTGCATACCTTGTATCTACATCTACAGGTTGTCTTGAACATAGATTTTCTTTGAAGCAACTCTTCCTCCTTTGTGGTCTTCAAGATTTTTTTCTTCATCATCATCATTTCACCAACTTCATCCCTTGCAATCAATTTATTTGAACTTGAACTTCCCTTAGCTTCTTCTTCTTGAATTATTTGAGCTCTTCTATCTATTTTTCTTTCTCCTCCACTTGTTGATGAACTAGCCTTCTCAAGGAACTTCCAAGTAGGATGACCATACTCTTGACAATGATAACATCTACCTGCAAAAGTATTAAAATTCCTTCCACCTCCAAATCTGCCCCTTGTTCCTCTATATCCACCTCTAAAGTCTGCAACTTGTTCATCTCTTTTGCTTGGTTCCTTTTCTTGATTTTTAGTTGCTTTCCTTGGAGTAGAGAAAGTTCCTCTTCCTCTCATGGTGCTGCCTCTTCCTCTTATTGTTTTCTCTTGTCTTCTCTTTACCTTCTCTTCAGCCTTCAATGCCATTTTATAACATTCCTCTACATTTCTAGGACTAGTCAAATCCAACTCATCCTGTATATTCATTCTTAAGCCACCCAAGTACCTAGCTATTTTCTCATCTTCATTTTCATTATGGTTAGAACTCATACTCAATCTATAAAATTCTTTAGTGTATGCCTTTACATCCATTTCCTTTTGTCTCAAATTTTACAACTTCTTAAACATTTGAATTGAATAATCTAAACAGAGAAACTTACCTTTTAGTTTAGCTACCATCTTGTCCCAATCCACAATCTTGGACTTGCCTTGTTTCCTTCTCTCTGACTTTAGATAATCCCACCATACAAGTGCATGACCCTTAAGCTTTGTTTTGGAAATCTTTACTCTTTGTTCCTCGGGAATCTCTTCACATTCAAAATAGTTATCTAAAGAAGATATCCAATCTAACAATTTCTCTTCATTCAAATTTCCACCAAACTTTTGAGCATCAATTTTTACCTTGTATTTGTCACCTTTTACTATCTTTATCAACTTGTCCATTCTTTTATCTTCTAGATCAAGTTCTTCTTCAACATCTTCAAACTCTTCATCATCTTCTTTGTCTAATTCACTACTCTCAACTACCTCTCTTCTCTTATTAGTTTCTAAGGCTGTCAATCTCTCTTTCATTTCTCTTATCTCCTTAATGTACTGATTCTTCAAATCATTCATCTCCTTTGCTGTATTTTTCCCCTTTGGAGGCATCTTCACAGTCTTGCCTCTTCACCTTCCAATCTCTCTTTCACAATCTACAACTTTCTTCTATCGGAATCTGGCACCTTTGCTCTGATACCACTTTGATGCAATAAAGGGAGGCCTACAATTCACTCAAACACAATTCTAAACTGCCACAACAATTTTCAAATCTCAATTAGATCAAAACTAATCATATTAGCAAATCTTCACTTTCCCTTGTAGCATTGGGAAACCACTAAAACGGGTATTTTTCCACAATCATACCTTTTCAGAAAATTCAACTCACATCAAGGACTCATTATAGATCTTGACAACATATCAAACAATCACCAATGGTTACTTTGTAACAAACTGCTTAAATCCAAATTTTCACGCCTTTTAGGGCTCAAATTAGCCCTCTTTTACAAAGAGACCACCTTCAAAACTTATCCAAAACTCTTGAAACCTTGGGGAAGAACTTAATACCTATCAAAACCTCAAATTCCACCATTAGATCTTAGAGACATAATCAATTACTAGCCAAACCATAAAACCCTCTCTTTAAGCCTAGAAACCCTAGGGCTTATTGAAAGTAACACTTCCCAATCACTCCAAAACCTAAAAATTGCTCAAACAAGTGTAAAATAATCTTCTCATGCTTAATCCAACATAAAATTATGCTGCCCAATTCAAAAACTCAATTTGACATACTAAAACCTCCAATTTCACTTGGAAACCTTCAAGTTTCAGACCAAGGGTTTCACATCCATCTCTTTTCTAGACCTCCCCTACATAAACTCACCATCCTTACACCTTCCCCTGACAAAATGTACCCATTCCACCAAGAAACAAATTGGAATAAAAGGTGGAATGGGCTAATTCATGCTTTAAGTTAACAAAACCCTTGAATTTGCTAATTTACACCAGCGTTAGAAATTTTCCAATAAAACTCACCAAAGTCAATAAGAAACCTTTTAAATTGATTAAAATGATAGGTAGAACCTTATTCTATGTTAATCCAAAGATATTTGAATTACCAAAGTATTGTACGAACCGTACAATGGCGGCAACAACAGAAAAACACATAAAGATTTATGTAAAATAGAGTTTTATTGAATCTTCAACAATCAAAATGGTTTCAACAACCTTCCATTCGAATTCTACAAGACATTTATATTTTTTCCCACCAAAAAACAACTATTTTAACTTCCTCAACATACTTTTAAACTCTTGTGACCGTTGGTCTCCCTAGGATTCAAATTTTACAATTTTTCAAATCTTCTATTTTTGCACAATTGCAACTCTTCACTTTTTGCATATTTGAAACCATCAAAACACCTAGACACCTAAACCTCATAACTAATGACTTTATACATCATCAAATGGTATTATAGACCTTATTTTAAACAAAACTCAAAAACTTATAAAGACTAGACCTTATGAACTTGAATGGACAATTTTGCACCAATGGTGCTCCTACACCATGTGTTGATATCTATTGTTGTGTTATGTGGGTTTTGGGTGGTGTAGTCCTCATCAAGAATGCAATATTGATGAAGTATCTGAAGTTTTGATTGATAGGATTCTAAAGTGGATTGATATTTGCATTAGAAACTATCAAGGAATATTTGGTAGGAAGAGAAGAGAGGCAAAAGGGGGAACATCTTCCTCCATTCCACCTAAAGAATATAAAAGGATTAAGAAGAAATCACAAGTAGCTGAAAAAGACCAGCCAATAATAAAAGATTTGTCAGAAGTAATGCTTTCATGACATACATGGCTATGTTTGTTGGATTAGTATCAGGATTGGGTGCAATTCCCATGTCAATAGTACATCATGGGGAAGGAACAACTACTGAAGAAGCCCTGAATGTACCTCCACTAGCATCTAAGGAAATTGAAGAAGAAGAAAAGAAGGGCCCAGTAATCGAAGTTAGAGAATCTCCCTTCCCTTCAAACACCAAGGAAATCCATCCAGAAGGAGAGAAGGAATAGGGTGAGGAGGATTATGATACTAAGGATGTTGCTTTTGGAGAGGGAAATGGTGAAGAATAAGATTCAAGGCATATTCTCACCGAGGTTGAGTGACACGAAATCATTGAGAGTAATGAAAGATAGACAGCTAAGGAAAAGGCCAAGAAGGAGGTGGAACAAGAGGAGGTTTAGAGGAAGAAATTTGAGCAAGAGAAAGTAGAGAGAGAGAAGGATAAACAAGAAAAGGTTTCTTCATAAAAAATTATTGACCCTGGCAGGAAATCCCAAGAGACCCCAAAAGAAACTCCTCAAGATGAACAAGTGGTGACATCCATAGGGGCCCCAACATGGTTAAAGTTGATTTTGGAGAAGAGGCAACAAGTTGTGGCACAACCATTAAGCTAGCAAGAAATGATGAAAGAATTTGAGAAGATGAAACCAAAGAAGAAGTCAAGGACTATACACTTGACTCATATGAACGATGATGGAGAGCTGGTTGCAGAAATTGCCACACCTATAGTGGATAAAGATGATCATGAACTCCATGTGTCAGATAATCAATTAACAACTATCAATCTGGGTAATCAGACCCATGGCCAACAAATGACACTACTAGACATTGCAACCAATTCAGTAAAGTTGAGAATGGAGAAGGATAAACAAGCAAAAAATGTTGTTGAAAGCTCAAATTGAACAAATGAAGTTTCTAAAAGATCTTGCTTCTCCCATTTCAGAACAACCATCTTCATCTAAGGTACCATTATGCCTTGCATACACGCCCCAAATTTTTTCTTGGCAAAGTTAGGGACCCCCTCTATTTTGGGTCTATGCAAGATCATGGGGGTCCAAAAAGTGGCGATGTCAAAAAAAGGCATTTTTAACACACCCAAAAATGTGAAATTCACGCCTTTGACTTTTTGCAAGCTAAGGTACAATATCCATTAGAAACAGATATCCATTTCAAAACAGATATCCATTTTCTTTAAGTCAAAATTTTTTAATTCGTCATGTCTGGGCCAGACCAATTTTTTATTTTATATATTATAATAATTTTTTAATATATTTATCATATATAGCATTAAATTAAAAAACATTATAATAATGTTTTTTAAGAAACATTATTATAATGTTTTTTAAGAAACATTATTATAATGTTTTTTAAGAAACATTATTATAATGTTTTTTAAGAAACATTATTATAATGTTTTTTAAGAAACATTATTATAATGTTTGTTTATTTAATATTATATCATAATATATTTAATATATTATAATATTATATTTTATTATAATATTTATATAATATTAAATATTATATATTAAATATGTGGGCGGAAGGGAGGGCGGCCCTCCAAGAGTGGCAGAGGGCACATGGTGGGTGAAACAGACAGGGTATGGTATTTTTTTGTTAGGCCTAGACTACTAAGAGATCATTTCCAAGGGTGGTGCTCATAGTTGTCCACCCTAGATGAACATGCTGGTTGGGTTTCGATGTGATGTTTGACAAGTTGGAGCCCATAATGGGAACTTAATACAAGGAGTGGCATGTTGATAGAGTGGAAAATTTTGAGTACCAGATCATATGTTTATGTGATATCCTGCAGAGCAGTTTTGTTTGGAATTTGAGGATGAGGACGGCCTCTCTTGTGTGTAGTGTCATGGCACTAATTCCATTCCCAATTAAGCATCGTTTAATGATGAAAGTCTAGCAACTTATCTAGGTTTAAATGTAGTTGAGGTGGATGTGGTGGCCACTGCTTTATGTCTAGCTTTGGTAGTGTTTGTTTCATCGGGTGTGTGGAAGAGCTATGTGATGGCAGGGCACTCATGTTTCATAATTGAAGTTTCAGTGGAGGGTTTGGTGTGGTTTGGTGCAAACACACTGATCTCTTTGGGTGCCAAAATTCATCAAATAGCATTTAGGGAGATAACAGACCAGTGTCTCAAAAGGATTGTGCTCAATAATGATCACCTACTGGTTGTGGCGGTGAAAATGGTGTTAGGAGACGGGCATTTAACCAGAAGTGAGTTTGGGAGGGACAATACATATTTCACTTCTAAGTTTTTGGCATCTCTTTTAGACAATCATGTGTCGAAGGTGGAGGCTAAGGTGTTTTTGGAAAAGGTTTTCAAAAAGGATCTGTTGTTGGGTGTGGACGAGGTGTTAAAGGCCGCCATTGTGGGGACAAGTATTCCCTATCCTGTGATTTGGAGCTGCTAAGGAATTCAGATGAGGCAGTGAAGTTTTTTCCTTTTCTGCTAGATATAAAGGGTCTGGCTCTCATGAGGAATCGAATGATCATTGTCGTGGCTGTGGAGTATATGAAAAAAAAATTGGGCTAATGGTTGTGCAGGACATTGACTAGATTGTGGACTTCAAGGCCTTGGCTAAGGCCAATGGCTTTCTATGAGGATGGGGATGTTTAGGGTTTGGTTATTTTGTTTTGTGTGCATCCTGGTAAAGTATGGGTATGGGTAGTGTTGTTAGTATTTGAAGACTATTTTTTTTGTAAATTTTGTAAAGGATGGTTTATATGCTTCTTTGTGTTTGTTAGGTAGTGGTGTATGGGTGGTGGTTATCAAATTTGGTGCATAGAAGTGGTCAGGTTTGCAATGGGCCTATGGGTCGAGGCTCCTCTTTGTTTTTCTCTCAGAAGTTTTTTGGATTGGTGTTTAAAATGGCCAGTAGTAGCAGTTAAACCAGTATGGAATTCATGGCTTTTTGATGATTTCCTACATTAGCAGATGTTTGTAAACTTTATTTTAATAATATAAATATAACTCTTATGTATCAAAAAATAATATATATTATATATTAAATATAATATTATATTTATTATATTTTATAATTATATTATATTATTTTATAATAATATTATATTATATTATTATGAAATATTATATTATATTATATTATATTATATTATATTATAATATATATATATATGTTATATTATAACTAATATAATATAATATATTATATGATATAATATAATGTATCATATGATATAATATAATGTATTATATTATATATATATATATATATATATATATTTTAGACAGGGGAATTATAAACTGTGCACCTGTAAACTTTTTAACATGACAAGCTTGGTGCGAGCACCATGGGACGGGGAGACTAGAACTCGTGATGAGCCGAATGGAATTACTTAGCCAACCGAGCTAGGGCACTACCATGTATTATATTATATTATAATATAATATAATGTAATATAATATAATATAATGTAATATAATATAATATAATGTATATTATATTATATTATATATTATATTTTTATATTATACATTTCAAAAATAACTAATTAACCCACCATATATTACAAAAATATAAAACAGAAATGGATATATGTTTCATGTTATAAATTTTAAAAAACTTGAGAGCTCATATTATATAATATATTATTATAAAATAACATATTATTTTATAATAATATTATAATATATAATAATATTATATATTATATTATATTATATTATTATATTATTATATATATATTATATTATATTATATTATATTATAATATAATATATATAATATATATTATAATATAATATATATAATATATATATATAATATAATATATATAATATATATATATAATATAATATATATAATATATTATATAATATAATATAGTATAATATTATTATAAAATATTATATTATATTATATTATATATTATATATTATATATATTATATTATTTATAATATATATTATATTATAATAAGTATATAATATATATTATATTATAATATATATTATATTATAATATATATTATATTATAATATATATTATATTATATTATACATAATATAATTTATATTATATTATACATAATATAATTTATATTATATTTTAATAAATATTATATGTTATATTTTTATATCAAACATTTGAAAAAAAATGTTGTCAATTAACATATGGTTAGGTCCTGAACCCGGCCTTATATTAAAAATAGTTTAGAATAGGAAATGGATATCTATTTTAAGATGGATATATGTTTTGAAACAGATATTTGTTTCCTGTGTTATAAATTAAAAAAGAAAAAACCTAAGAGCTCACAATTAGTTGACTGTGTGCAGGTTCTTTTCCTCTCCAACTCACATATTTGTTCCTAGGCAATCATTTTGCCCAAAATCAATCAAATTTCAAAGGTATGTTTGGATTTTTATGTTTTTATTCAATTTATATTCTTTTTGCATTATTTTTTTTTAATTTTAGTCAAAAATGGGGTAAATTTGATAGGTTTTTTATTGCATTAAAATCATTGTTAATTTTATAAAAAAATTATCAATTAACAAGTTTAAAATGGGTCAACATGAAAACCCTAACCCTACACAAGATGAAAACCCTAACCTCACACAAAATGAAAACCCTCCAAATCCTCCTTCACCACAACCGTTGTTTCCAAATCAAAGTGTGCCAACAATACACGATTCTATTCATAGAAATTTAGATCAATTAATAAATGTATGTCGAATCTATGAGACACTCAATGAGCTATTAGATGTGAAAAACACTTTGGAAATAATCATTTCAAATGTTGAAATTTTGGCAACTCAGCATAATAGATTTGCACAGTGGCGAGAGGAACAAAGACAATTTTATGTCGATGGGTTATTATATGATGATGTGAAGGAACTTGATATTGAGAAAGCCCAATTAGCCCAGTTATTCATCAATCAGAGAATAGGACAGCCTATTAATGTGCGGAAACCAAAATTTTCAATTAAATGGTGCACCCATAGACGCATATTAGATAATTTTTGGAGACGTTGGTGGATGGTTTTTGATAAACCACCCAACAACAATCTTGATGTCCCTCAATATTTTCTCCAAAAATTATATGTTGAGTTTGTGCTAGGGAAACTTGTCAATTACTTTGGCATGCGAGATTTCCAGAGTGTTGGTAGAGGGATGCCACAGGATAGACCTAGAGCATGCCAAGTCACCCCAGTTCATCCTCCTCTGCCTATTGCTTCCCTAACTCCACTACCTTACCTTGAGATTGTTGTAGATGTAGGGACTCTAAGCATTTATGTATTACATTCATTGAGTGATCATTTGGTCACATAGAGCCATCATGTTGCACTTCCATTTGATGGTGCATCCCATCATGATGGTGCTACACTTGATACATCCCAGCATGATGGTGGGGCACCTGCTACATCAGCTCCCACTGGTACACCATCCTCTTTGGGACATATTTGTGTGCCTCATCGTTGCATGACATGCAATAATTTATGTTTGGGTCCTCTTTGACGATCCACTTAGGCTTCCATAGACACATCCGACTATGAGGTTCATGATATGTCAGATGTAGGAGTTGATAGAGCATGAAGTGGATCATTTGAAGGAGAGACACCAATAGCCGGGGACAATATCAAAGGACCGATAAGACTTAAAGTAATTTCATAGTGTGTTTTATGTAAATTCTTTCATATGTTATGAGAGATATTTGTACTAATATATGTTTATGTGTTGGATTCTTTAATAGTTGTTGACAGAGAAGCAGATGTCGCAAGTGTAGGAGGCTACGCATACTACCATTTCATTTGCCCTAGAGAAATATGGTATTATTTAAATTGTTATTTTAGATGTTATTTTTTGAAATCTATTATGTTTAAATACATGTACTACATATATTGATAGTCTAACGTAATCTTTTATTTTTATGCAACAACCTGGTTCTTATACAGCCTTGTTGACTGGGTCTGACCCATTGGATGAAGTTGCACAACAGGTATATATTTTTTTTATTCTCGACATTATAATTATATGTGCATGTGCATTTACATTCTTGTAATTTTTTATATAGGAAACCATCTTAGCTGATTCATCCACTATGATCCCATCTAGTGTCGTAGCATTATAGGAGGTATGTGTTTATTTTATATTGCAGATACTTACATTTAGATAGGAGTAGATATGTGTTTATTAGATATGATTATTTTTCAACAATTATATGTTAATTTGTATCATTTTTATTTTATCTGCTATAGTCCTCTACTTGGCTCAGCACTGTGACTAGTGTGAGACCGTTACTTTATAGGAGGACTATTGATCATCCTAAGGGACAATCATATGGAGATCATCTTGCAGAAAAGAGAGCAAGACATGAGGTAAAAAAATAATTTCATTATTGATATAATATAGTACATGTATACTGATTTTGATGTTAAATTTGTAATTTATAAATGATGGTATATAAGTTTCTATTTACTAGTCTATCTTGTCAACCATTCACATAATTAATCTAATTTGTGGTTTGAAATGTTATTGTGCAAGAAACTTCAGAGCAACTAACTTCAAGGAGGCTCAATTTTGATGGTCCAGCACAAGATTAGGATATGATATAGATTGATATGTACTTAGGGTTTGATAGATATTGAGATGGCATATATGCCACATTTTGTAAAACTTGTTTTGAGTAGGCATATTCCAAATTTGTATATGCACAAACACAATTATTCTATAGTTTGATATATAAGAATTGATATTCGATCTAATTTGTTCCTCGTGTGCATGTCTTTCTACTTTGAATTTTCAAAATGGAATGTATAATTATCTTAGAATGGTTTAAAGTTATGATTGATAATGTATGTTATAGATTAATGAAATTACATTTTAATAGAACTTATGAATTACAATTGGTAATCCATCTATGTTAGAGTTCATTCATATTAAGATTCACATAAATTACATTCCATAACACCATATTTCTTTGAGTTTTTTCAAACAATTCAGTGCAGGTTTTCTATTGTACCACATTTTTATACATGTCTACCAATACATTTTTATCAAACACTCAATTTGAGAATACCCATGATTTCAAGCTCTGTTGAATGAATTTACATTTGACATTATTTTGTTTTTCAAACTCATGTAATGAAGTGGGCAGCTGATTTTTATTTCAAAAGAAGTTAAAATTAATGAAAAATGGATACAACTTAATGAAATTCACATCATGTTATAGTGTTCATTTGAAGGTAATATAATCATCTAGATAAAAATAAATGTCACTCAATGTTCATTCAAGCTTAATAACATGTAAAAGGTATAAAATCATCTTGAGTAAGAATCAATATCTTTCAACCATAGCAGTTTGATGCAACCTTCAAACAAAGTCCTTACAACTTAACAAGATACATGTTCATTAGATTGTTCATGTGAAATCTATACAATAATAATGATCAAAAATTAATACATTACTCAACCATGATGCAACCATTAAACAGACCAAATGAGTTTGATACTACCATTAAATAAACCAAATACAACTCCATGACATGCATGGTATTTGACCTTCGACATGCAATTTGTATTATCGTAATGCATAACAATGAATGTTGCTAACCATAATGCATCAATAAGTAAACTAGGCATACTATATGGGTATGTTTATGTTAGGAATGGTCCTCATTTTCACCCAAACACGTTGAATCACTCTAAGCTACATTGGACTGGTGATTTTTCTTAAGAGTACAAAGTGCAAAAAAGTAGCAATATTTGATGGGCTATTACCTAGAAACTATGACCCTTATAAACTCTCCATCTAAGGCTATGGGATTGTGTTGGGACCTTATTCAATAACCTCTCTCATTTTTTTCTATCTCGGAGGTGTTTTCTCGTGGTGATGAGTTTTTAGTTGAGGAAAAAGTTGTCAAATGCAAGCAATATAAAGTTGCAAAGCGGTGCAACTTTCGTTCTACAACTCGTACGACCAAATGAACTATTCCAAAATGTCTAGATGGGTACGTATATGCTAGGAATGATCCTCATTTGCACCCAAACATGTTGAATCACTTCGAGCTACATTGGACCGGAAATTTTTCTTAAGAGACCAAGTGTTAAAAGGCAGTAATATTTGACGAGCTATTATCTAGAAACCATGATGCTTACAGACTCTCCATGTGAGGCTATGGGATTGTGTTGGGACCCTCTATAATAACCTCTCTCAATTTTCGCTATCTCGGAAGCGTTTTCCCATGGTCATGAGTTTTCAGTTGAGGAAAAAGTTGTCAAATGTAAGCAATGTAAAATTGCAAAGTGGTGCAACTTTTGTTCTACAACTTATACGACCAAACAAACTATTTCAACACATCTGGATGGGTATTTTTATGCTATTAATGGTCCTTTTTTGTACCCAAACACATTGAATCACTTTGAGCTACATTGGACTGATGATTTCCCTTAAGAGTCCAAAGTGCTAAAAGGTAGCAATCTTTGAAGGGATATTTCTCAGAAATCATGACGCTTACATACTCTTCATCTAAGGCTATGGGATCATGTTGGGACCCTCTATAATAACCTTTCTCAGGTTTTTCTATCTCATAAGTGTTTTCTCATACTGACGAGTTTTTAGTTGAGGAAAAAGTTGTCAAATGCAAGCAGTGTAAAGTTGCAAAGTGGTACAACTTTAGTTTTGTAACTCGTACGACCAAAAAAATATTCCAAAATATTTAGATGGGTATTTTTTTGCTAGGAATGGTCCTCTTTTTGCACCCAAACACACTAAATCACTTTGAGCTACATTAGACCGACGATTTCCCTTAAGAGTTCAATGTGCTAAAAGGAAGCAATCTTTGAAGTGTTATTTATCGGAAATAGTGATACTTACATACTCTTCATCTGAGGTTATGGGATTGTGTTGGGACCCTCTACAATAACCTCTCATTTTTTTATATTTAGAAGATGTTTTCTTGTGGTGACGAGTTTTCAGTTGAGGAAAAAGTTGTCAAATGCAAGCAGTGTAGAGTTGCAAAGTGGTGCAACTTTCATTTTGCAACGTGTACAACCAAATGAACTATTCCAACATGTCTAGATGGGTAATTTTAGGCTAGAAATGTTCCTCTTATGCACCCAAACATGTTGAATCACTCTGAGCTACATTGGACCGACGATTTCCCTTAAAAGTTCAAAGTGCTAAAAAGTAGCAATATTTGAAGGGTTGTTTCTCAGAAATCTTGATGCTTACAGACTCTCTTTCTAAGGCTATGGGATTGTGTTGGGACCCTCTACAATAACCTCTCTCAGTTTTTTCTATCTCAAAATTGTTTTCTTGTAGTGATGAGTTTTCAATTGAGAAAAAAGTTGTCAAATGCAAGCAGTATAAAGTTGCAAAGTGGTGCAACTTTCATTCTGCAACTCATACGACCAAAAAAAATGTTCTAACACATCTATATGGGTACTTTTATGCTAGGAATGGTCCTATTTTGTATCCAAACACATTGAATCACTTCGAGCTACATTGCACCAACGATTTCCCTTAGGAGTCCAAAGTGCTAAAAGGAAGCAATCTTTGACGAGCTATTACCTGAAAACCATGATGCTTACAGACCCCCACCTAAGGCTATGGGATCATGTTGGGACCCTCTACAATAACCTCTCTTATGTTTTCTATCTCGGATGTATTTTCCCATGGCGACGAGTTTTCAGTTGAGGAAAAAGTTGTCAAATGCAAATAGTGTAAAGTTGCAAAGTGGTGCAACTTTCATTCTACAACTTGTACGATAAAACAGACTATTCCAACATGTCCAAATGGGTACTTTTATGCTAGGCATGGTCCTTTTTTGCATCCAAACATGTTGAACCACTCTGAGCTACATTGGATTGGCAATTTCCCTTAAGAATCTAAAGTGCTAAAAGGCAGCAATCTTTGACGGGCTATTACTCAAAAATCGTGTCACCTAGAAACAATTTTTTTGAGTCTACAGGATCATGTAGAGCCCCTCTACAATAACCTCTCTCGGTTTTTGATATCTTTAAGTATTTTTTTGTGATGTCAAGTTTTCAGTTGATGGAAAAGGGTTAGATGGATGCAATGTAAAGGTGCAAAGGGGTTTCGGGTTCATTTTGTTCCTCATGAGAAAGTGAAAAAGTGATTCATTTACTCAAATACACTTAATTCATGAACTACACACATGAATATAAAGCATATGCATTAAAACACATAGGTCGTAAAGTATACATTGGAATACTCATGTGACAAAGTATACACATAAGTTGTAAAGTATACACTTGAATACATGTAAATTATACACAATACACATGATATTATCATTCAAAAATTTCTATCAAATATAGGATTTACAAAATTCCATGTAGGAATAAACAAACGGCCCTAATACATAGTCATTTCCCAGTAGGGGAAGGAAATAGAGCACACGTTACCTTCGCAGTCAGCACAGTCTTCCACAACAGTAGCATGTTGGCATTCTGGAGTGACAAGCATCTGTACAAATTATCAAGGTAGTAGTTAAACTACATACAATAGAAAAGATGATTAGAATAACAAATCTATATTATTTTAAACAACCTAAGTGATGATGAAATGGTAATGCAAACTAGAAAAGATGTTGAGAATAACAAATCTATATTATTTTAATCTATCGCATACCTCTATCAAAGGATCAAAGTTGGATATTGTTGTAGCAGGTCCATTATCAATCATGCTAAGAACATCACAATATACTTCAAATGAGAAATCTATATGGTCACAATAGAAAATATTCTTAGACTAACAAATCTATATTATTCTAAACAACCTAAATGATAATGAATTGGTAATGCAAACTAGTAAATATGCTTAGAATAAAAAATCTATATTATTCTAATCTCTTGCATACCTCTATCAAAGGATCAAAGTTGGCTATTATTGTGGCAACTCCATGATCAATCATGCCAAGAACATCGCAATATACTTCAAATAATAAATCTATATGGTCACAATAGAAAAGATGCTTAGACTAACAAATATATATTATTCTAAACAACTTGAATGATAATGAATTGGTAATGCAAACTAGAAAAAATGCTTAGAATAGAAAATATATATTATTCTAAACAACCTAAATAATGAACCTTAGCAGATAAACAATATCAAAATGTGATGAACAATATCATATATGTCCCATACAAAAAATGATTTTCTATTCAAGTGTGCTTGAAGGGTCATCTCTTACCTTCAAATTTTCCAGTAATGCTTCATGATCAACACTACTAATTATCCATAGTTTTTTTTCTTTTTGGTCTAGCATGATGTCTCAATAACTTAACATTTGTTGTTATAACAAGATGCGAATACATGAGAATGGTTGTGTGTTTCTCATAGTCTTCAAATGCAGGTACGCCTTTCTTTCTAATCATATATGTTCGCAACCAAATTTCGAAAACAACTAAACCTGTGTGATCATAAGGTTTTTATCAACATCTAAATATACTTAGAATAAAAAATCTATATTTCATCTAAACAACCTAAATGATGATGAAAAGGTAATGCAAACTAGAAAATATTCTTAGAATAACAAATCTATACTATTGTAAACAACCTAAACAATGATGAAATGGTAATGCAACCAAGTTCGAGAAACAACAACTGAACCTGTAGGATACATCAACCCATCATCATATGTCATCAATTGTGTTAGCTTTTTCTTTCCTTGTACACATCATGCCAACCAATAGTTTGATCTCTCTTCATTCCCCTATGGTGCTACAACTACATTGACATTTCCTGGTTGTACAAGATCTGAAAGATGATCATAGTCAACTAAAATTTCCATTACATCTTCTAATGAGGATTGTGTTACAGATAAAGGGGTTAGATATTGTGGAATCCATGTATCTACCCAGTCACTTGACTCACACTAATCCCAATCACACTAAATACAATTCTAACAAAAACAAGACATCTCTCATGTCTATATGGTCCAGGCACTTGCATCTGAGCTTTGAAATGAATGCATCTTTGAAGAATCTTTAATTTTTTGGCATTCCATTATGTCTCCCAATGTGCCCTCCTCAACCAACCAAAAGAATCTACACACTTGTGAATCAAGTGTCCCTCCTCGTGATAGTGCATAAGTACACCAATCCATAATAGAATGTGCAACATTGAATGTTGCACCACCTTTGATCTTCATTTTTTCCTTAACTAAATCTCTCTTCACACATGCACCTACACCATCATGTTCACCTTTTCCATGCCCAGCTTCAAAAAAACTCCAAATATGGGGTATACCCCTCTCTATATGTATCTTGCTCAACCAATAAAACATACGAGCATTATTGAATTTCCCTATGTAGTTATCTGATCAAATCAGATGTTGACCCATTGCAATTCCTATTTCCTGCAAGAACTCAAAAAAAATTCAAAACAATGTTGTACAAACTCAAATGAATGAGATCTATCATCACTCATGTAAAAATGGTACTCCCTAATTATCTTCCTATCCTCTTTTTTACTATCAGAGGAATGCCTATATGTTATGTGGACAAAAATAGCAATTTGAATAGAATTATAATATTGTGATTGAACTTCATTTTGTGGTAGCAATGTGTATTTTTTAGAAAAATCAACTAAAGATACAATAGTTCCAATGAGGAAAGAGTCCTTACATATCCTGAATTGTCAATCCAACCACTGCGACTTGTGGCTATGCCTTGCATACTTATATAAAATATTTTTCTTAAAATCTAAAATAAAATCAGAAATACTTACCTCTCCTACAACCAAGTCGCATCTAGAACTCTCACCTCCACTCTTCAATGTGTATTTGATTGTCTCATACTTGTTTTTCTCAACAATTTTGTTACCAAGATCATGATCATTGCCCACATTTTAAACACATTTCATTTAAACAATCATTTCTATAAAATAAGAAACTATCACCTCTAATGCATAAAAATGAATCTAACAGCTCCTTGGATGACTTGGGAAGTTGCACTGCATGACACTCCTACAACATTTCATCAATATGCAAAGTAGAATGAATATGGCATAACAATTCATGATACATTGAAAACTCAACATGGTATTTACAGGAACATGTATTACGAACCTTGATAGGAACACAATAAAATAGCTTGCAAGACTCAAAAGCCCTTTGTGAGATTTGCAAATGTGGATGTTCTTGAAAAAATTGTTTGTACAAATTATTTGGTTACATTCCAAAAAAAAATTAGGATGTGGTGTACGATCTCGATTACCAATTTGTAACTTTAAAACATCCTTTACATTCGGTGATACTCTAGAGTGAGAATTCCAATATTGTTCAATTTGCATTTTTACATCATCAGTTAGCTTTTTATCAACACGTGGAAGCCTCCCACTAAAATCCCACATATCATTTTGAAGAATACTATCAAGTCTTCCTCTTCTTGAGAGTGCTCTATTCATTTTTTTATGATTTAATTTAAAATTAATACAAGTTTGTCTCATTAAACGAGCATTTTTCAAATGATGGCTTACTAGTGAGGTTGTGATCACTCTTCGAGCAGACCTTTTATCTTTTTCCTTACTAGTCTTTCCAATAGAGGTTAAAGCATTAAAAAGATTTTTACAATAGGACTAACTTTTTCTAATTTTTTTGTGAGATGAATCTTCAATTTTTTTAATAATGGTCTCTTTTTATAAATCTTAAGTAATTGCACAAAAAGTTGGCATTGTTTAGTTAATGTCTTATCAGAAAAGAATTCATTGAACATTTTTGTAGCCCACAAACGAACCCTTCATTGTGACGTTTTTCCTTCAAGATTATCAATTATGTTCTCATCTATTTCAACCAACCATTTAGGGGTTCTTTTGTAATTAGGTGTTACATAAGGTTCATTTTCAATATTTTCAATGTTATCAACATTTTTATTTTCAAGTACAATGTTATTAACATTTTCATTCTCACTATTTTCAATATTTTCAATAACAATTTCATTTTGAAAAACATTTTCATTGTCAATAACAATTTCATTTCCAACTACATTTTCATTTTCAATAACATTTTCAACAACATTTTCATTCTTAATGTTGTTCACATTTTCATTTTCAATTTCAATGTTTTCATTTTTAATTTCAATATGATGTTCAATATTTTCAATTTATATTTCATCTTCACTTCAATTAACATTTAATGGTTTGGAAGAAGCTTTAATTTGAATATTTTCCATACCTTGTCTTCTTTTCCTATGACTTTCTCTATCTTTTGCTCTATATTCTTCAATTTTTTCTATTGTAAGTTTCCTTTTACCTTTTCTCTTATGTCAACTACTGCTCCCCATTGCACCAACAAAAAAACACACACAAATGATTGAACTTCTAAAAAAGGTGTTAGAGAATCTTTGAAAAGCTAAATTTAATCTGATGCAGATAGAAAGCACAAGAATTTTGTGACAGAAAGAATGTAAGGACCGTTGAAATACTCAAAACGGTCCCTTTTTTGTTTTTTATATAAGTTACAAAACGGATATCCATTTTGTTGGTTCCCAAATCAATAAATGCAATGAGTCCTAAAGAGTAGCCACTCTCTCATATTCAGACTCAATGGGTTGATGTGGCCAATGAACAAGATTCAATCAAAGAGACTAAAATCTTCTACACTTCTGGCTCTATTAAACCAGGAAGGGTAATCCCAATAGTATATTTATAGATACTTGTGTACTAAAGTACCAAATACACTGTAAACATATGGTTCTCCTCTAATTGTTTGAAAGAAATTGTACTCTAAAGGCTCGGTTGACCTCTACAGTAATTATGTCTCATTTAAACATGAGAGATGTGATTCATTGAAATGAGCTCAACACACTAACAAACTAGGACTAATAAGTAAATTTTGATTTAAAATGTAGCTGCTCACAAACAATCTCAGGGAACTATAACTTTAAAAATCAGTGCCTAATCCCAGGGTAGAGTCACCTAAATCAAATAATTTCCAACTTATCTCAACATTCATAACTATGCTTATCATATGATGCATTACACCATTGATACTAGAAACCAAACTAGTCATACTTTATCCATCCAAGCATACAGTTACACAAGCCTCTGTTTATGTTCATACAATTTTATTCATTCTTTGAATGAAAGTAACAACACATAATAGTCATTCATGGAAAAACCAAAAGACAAATAACAAAAACCCTTGATTTCCTTTATTCGTAATCTATGCACTATGTACAATGGAGACAACTAACTTAGAATATATAACCATTTACATGCAAATATAACATTGTTGTGAATAAGTTTTTCATTACATAACTTAGAAAAAACTTTAGAAACCTGAAACTAACACTATACATTTGAGACCCTGTTACAAAAATATGTTTTCCCGTGAGACAGAAAAGAATGAACAACCTCCTGTTTGAAACATAAAATTTGCACTTAAAGAAAGTGCAAAAACCCTAAATGGAGATCTCCCAATGACATCTGGCACATTCAGGTCCATAGATTAGTAACTACCTTTGCTTGTTGAAAAAGTTCCAATTTGCTCTTTGATTCACGCATCTTGCCTTTTCCCTACAATTGAAAATATTCCCTTATCAAAAAAACTCATCATTCTCTCCATTCAATCTTTTACCCATGTTGAAAATGCCTTTAGTTGCAAAAGACTTCACCCCGTTTGTTCATTTTTCATTCAGCTGCATGAAAATGGTGTTCTCTGTAAAAACTCATCTCCAGCAAAAACACTTTGCACAGTGAATAAAATATTCAATTTACAAAATTATTTCCCATGAAGAAGCTTTTGTGCTTTTAATATTTTCCCAGCCAAAGTAAAATTATTTTACCAAATGAACTCAGTTACCCCAGCAAAGAGAACCTTTACTCATAAAGTGAATATTTTATTCACTTATCGGGCTTTTAAAATCCTTTTACCCGTTTTCTTACCTCTTATTTTTAAAATTTCACATTTTTAAATGGAGAGATTAAAATTTATAAGCTAGGGAAAACATTTTAAAAGTTTTTCTTTTAAAAAAAACTTATAAATCTTACTGGGCCCACCATTTACTTTCCTTCCTCAGCACATCACACATCGTGGGTGTATTTGGGAATGCTAATATTTATTAGCAATGCCTGATAAAACCACAAAGCCCAGTCTCATTGCCAATCACGATTGCAAAGTGAAAAGGTGAAAACCATTAGCAATTGTCATGAGCTTTACACAAACATTACTCAGTTGCAAAAATATTTCTTTTAATTATGAAGGCTTTAAAATATTATATCATCGGGTAGTTACAACTTTACCTGTGTCTTTTCACTTTCACCATAATTTATTCACCAGCAACTTTTAACTGCAACAAATAAAATTTCATTTTATTTGTGAAAACTTTATTTACAGCAGCCACCATCGCACATAGTGAATTTATTTAGAACTAAAATTAATTAGCGATGGGAGATATATTATATCATCGGGTAGTTACAACTTTACCTATTCCTTTTCACTCTAAAATTAATTAGTGATGGGAGATATTTGTATCTGGCAGTGCTCATCGCTAATTGTTTGAGGAAATGAAAACTCCCATCAGCGATGGACAATATAAGGGAAAACCATCGCTCATTGCTAATGAATTATGAGTAAATGCAATAGAATAGCGATGAGAGATATTTGTTTCTCCATTCATTTTTCTGTTGTTCACACAAAGCAATTTCTCCATGAAACCCCAACACCATTCAAAGGAATCCCTCAGCAATTTTGATACATTTTGACTGCAAGTGCAAACTGCTACCACAATTCTATGTACCTATGTGAAAATTGCATTTTGTAATATCAAATTGACCCATTTCAGCCAACACAATGGTTGTCCTTCTTTCATGTTTTCATCATAAACCATTTTCCTAGATTTACAAAAACCTGCACAAATATTATGCTGCCCCAGCAAACAAAAGGAAATTTCATGAGTTTTTATCCACCTTGCATAGCCTCCAATCGCTTATTCAAAATGAAAACCATACTTGAAATGTCAATGAGCGATGAGAAGCTCAGAGCATTACTTCATCACTGATTTGATTTGGAAAGGAGGCCTTCAATCCATGATGGGCGATGTGAGAACATAGCCATCGTGTCATAGCTGATTCAAATGGGAAAAATAAACCAAAATAGCTATCGGCCATGAGTTCATCCATGTAGAGTGAAATCCATGAAAGTCACTTTTCAACCAATCACAAGCAAGAATTAAACTTGCTTTTCCTCAGAACATTTGAAGTTGCATTTTATGTTTTCCCTAAATGCATTTTTCACATTTGCACAATATTTTAAATATTTTAAACATTAGTATTTGAAACATTAGGAAATGGGCAAATTTTAATTATGCCTGCGGCCTAAACAGAGAAATTTCACTATGCACAAACGGTGACTCCTGAAGCCAAGATTTTGTGTGAGATAATAATCAATTGTTTAGAGAAAACCCATTTCCTCAAACTTCTCCCAGCCATCAAAAATCAAGTACCTGCTTTGTAAACTGGCTCTCAGGACGTGTTCGCCGCACCAGAAATGCATTAAAATAATGCATCATATGACCTATTTTTTTATGAAAATGGAGTTGTAGAGGTTTTAGACCAAAACAAGAAATGAGTTGTCCTATTTTAAAAATTTGAAACTTTTTGGGACACCATTTTTAGCCATGTCGCGATCAGAAAGTAATTAAATAACCCATCATAACTTATTCTAGAGGCGCTAAATTGAACAGGCGTGTAAAAATTCAACCCAATAATGCAATGAAAAAGACGGTTCAGCAAAAGAGATCTTGAGGTGAAATTTATTCAATGTCAAAGTTGCTCAGTCAACCATTCCTGCAACTACACCTGTTCAAAACCAATCAGAGCTCTAAAAGTCACCACTTTGAAAAATATCAAAAAAACTTATGGGGGGCTGCCTTTGGAAAAATAAGCTCATCTAGGTACACTAAGTATGTGTACAAAATGGATTTTCTTCAGTCATTACTTCACGAGATATTAGGGGTCAAAGATGACCACTTTGAAACATTGTCAGAAATGCAAATGTAAAACTGAACAAACCACATTTGCTTTTCATCTCAAAAAAATAGCAAATCTGATCTTGAGACTCTGAAATCAGACAGGGGAGTACATGAATGTAGGGATATTGGAGAGAAACAATCCTTTTGGCATGAAAATCAACTGGCTCTGAATTGTGACCCTCCAAAATAGGTCACTTAGACAGATTTTTTAGGGGCACTTATGAGTGCAAAGACAATTTTTTCAATATGGGCACTTCAAATTTGCAAAATTTGAAGGTTCCATCACGTTTCAAAATAGATATATCTTATGTCTTCCAATTGACATGCCCGCAAATCTACACAATCCTCAGCAAGGAAACGGATATCCGTTTATAATGGATATCTGTTATAAACGAGCATTCGTTACCTCTAGTCTTATAAATTACAATGTCATATGTTAAATTATTATATATTAATATATATTATATTAATATATATTAATATATGTTATATATTAATACTATATTAATATTAATATATATTAATATATGTTATATATTAATACTATATTAATATTAATATATTTTGTTGCTCGTCCAAGTGTATAACCTATAAAAATCAAAAACAGATATCTTTTTATAATGGATATCCATTATTTGAATTTTAAGAATTATTATTTCTTATGATATATGATATATATATTTATTATATATTAGTATTATATTAATATA
>VDFB02179234.1:55408725-55541528 GCA_007258455.2 Sequoia sempervirens
CCCTCTCCCACTCTCCCTCTCTCCCTCTCAGGTCTCTCTCTCCCTCTCTCCCTTTCAGGTCTTTCTCTCTCTCCCTCTATTATATAATGATTAAATATATATTAAGATTTGAGGGGGAGATGGAGAATTCAAAGGGAGACTATGTATTAAATATGTTATATATTATATAATATATTTAATATATATACAATATATCTAGACTATAAATAATATATTATAGTATATATTATATATAATATTATAGACACTAAAAATTTCCTAATTAATACTATGAATCTAATTCTGATCAATTAACACTGTTTCTTCTAAAATCACTTCAAATTGATCCATTAATTGAAAAATCAGCATTATTTAATTAAAATTGGCAAATTCAGCTATTAATCAAATTTATTGATTAATTTATCCTTCTTCTAACTAATTATTCATATTATCTAATTAAATCCTCTCTTAATCCTCTCATTTGATTAAAAATTAATCAAATAAATGTCACATCTCCTAAATCACTCCAATTAATTAATTCTGGATTAATTAATCCTAAATCGGCTTTTTAATTAGTATGATAAATTCCTCCATCTTTTAACTCCTCAAAAGTTAAATCAACTATGGTCAACTAACTAAGTTGCACATAAAATCAATTTCTTCTAATTATCTAAATACCTCAATTACACTCACAAAGGCATATTCTAAGGAATATTCCTCTCAACCACCTCTTATTCAATTTCCCTCCAAAGGTTTTCAAAAACCTTTCACATCTGCATTTACTTCTCTTACAACCTTTCAAATCCTCTTACATCCTCTCAAATCTCATTCAATTCCTCTTACAACAATTTCAAATTATCAACCAACAACATTTACTTCTCTTCCATCCTCCACTCATACATTTTCAAAAATGTGCTCCATCCTCATCTAATAGAATTGTGACACTTGGCACATTCTCATTGACTCTCAATTTATCCCACATTCATTAATTTCTTCCATTCTTCAACCCTTTTCTTCTATAAATAGAGGCATCCTTTTCATAATATGGATCCACAACTTCATGCATTATCACTATAGCCATTCGAGTTCTTAATTTTCCATTATTTTCAAGTTTCATAATTATAGTCAATTTCATCTTTGGATCATCTTCAAATTCATCAAGCTTATCAAGGGATTGGGAAAGGGCTTCTTTCCACATCAAAAGAGCACCACTCCCCCTATGGGATGAAGGTTTTTCTAGTTTAAGTCAGATGGCATCCTTCATTTGTGTTAATTTCTTGTTTATTTCTTGTTTTCTCTTAAATTAGTTGAAGAATCTCATAGGGAGTATTAGATCTGTGTTACTAACATGTTTGACATTGTTTTGTTGATATTTTGTTAGTCTATGCAGGTTTTGTGCTCACATTTTGGTGCTAGAAGGAGGGCTGAGCAATCTAACATGTCGAATTTCACATAATTTCTCCATTTTTTGTAGCTATAAGGGAGCGACGCCGCCTTTTTGAAAATGCAATGTCGCATAGTGCTGCTTTTGACATATAGAACTGCAATCATCATGTCACGCTGCATATGCACACCACTATTGCACCACCTTTGATACATCGCTACATTCGTATCCTATGTCTTCTGTCTAATTTTCTCACTGCAGAGCACTGCATTTGTTATCACACTGCATTTGCACTCTCTATTTCTATAGAGTGTCGCATTCGATTTCACCAGAGTGTTGCGTTTGTATTTCAACACCGCATATGTCACTGACAAGAGTGCCAAATTTTCCTTTCAATGCCGCATTTGCAAAAAATAACGGAGGGGCAAAGTTTGAAGCCTTAAAATCATTTTTAATGCTCTTTGTGACAATTGGGGTTTTAATTGATGCATTTCAATTCCTAGGACCAACTAGATTCAATTTGGATTTAAAATTAACCCATGACTCAAGCTTTGTCAAGTTGGTTAAAATTGAATCTTAGACACTTACTAGCATTTCAAGTTGGATTAAAATTGAACAAACAACTTTCACACTCTAATTTGGTGCTATAAAAAGAATCCATTTATTGCTTTTGAGGACTAAAAAATAATTTGTGCTTGTTCTATTTTGTAATCTTCTTTACAAAAAAAATTCATTCAAATGTGTATGCACTTCTCTCACGCTTCACGGAAATCTTGAGAATCAAAAGCATTTTAGTGATATCAGGTTGTCTAAAAGATTGTCTCAACATTCCAAATTTTAGTTTTAAAAATTGAACAAATCTTGCTAGTGTGAGAAAAGGAATTGTGTGTGTTCTCTCTATTCACACAAACAAAGATTGATTGAACTACCAATGTACTTACTCGCTTTTGTTTACCTTTAGAGGGCCTACCTTGGTGGGAAAAAGTACTCACCCCAAGGGAACAACCCAAGTGGTAATGAGCATAAGCCAGGCTCTTCTGAACCGCTATATAAATTTGTGGTTGCAAGGAAAGTTTGTAATCAACTGAGTGATGCAATCAATTGAGTGATGCATGATAGCTCTCCCCCAGTATCTTTATGATGCATAAATCCCTTGTTCTAAAGGTTGGGAGACCTCTTGAGGGATTTTATCATTGTTTCCTTTAAACCAGATTCCCTTATTATGAACCCGTGTAGTAGCCAAAAATCCCAATATTTGTTGGTGTCAGGAGGTCGGACCTCCAAAGTCTTCCCACATATTTGTGATTCTTTGTAGAGATGAAATTTTTTTCATGGGAGATTCATGATAATTGAAGCTTGGCTGGCCCGTAGAAGTGAGTGTCATGAAGGGGAGTCAGTGTGGTCAAGCTTCTAATCATCTACTCTAAATAAGTGTAGCTAGAGAAATCCAAGTGGGAATTCAACAAATATTTTCTTTTCCATCCTAGGATTGTACAATATTTAAGTCAATTAAACACATTGTTTGGATCCAAAATCTTGAAAACAAACATTTAACGAGGTCATCAAATTTCAAACCCTTTAGAAGAGGCAAATACATTTGAAAAGTCCAAGTATTACTATTGGTCCCTAGGGATTTATCCTTAGAGGCTTCTAAATATTTGGGCTTATATCTCAATTTTATCTCTCTAAAGTCAACATTAGGGAACTATTGCCTTGATTCTCTTAATTTGAATATAATGGACCTTGTGGGATGAAAAGGAGTTAAGACATAGACATTAGTTGAAAATCTAAGCAAGAAAGTGTTTGTGGTAAAAAGAATCCATTAAGCAAAGATAAAAGAAAAATTGAACCCCACACATGTCTTTTCTCAAATAATTTCCCACAAGATCAAGGTCCCAAAACCAAAGTCCATCAATCGTCACAAATGTCTTAGTCCAAGAAATATCAAGAAAATGTCAGTCTATGCTTTACAAAGTTAGAGAAAGATTGGTCTATAACTTTTATAGGCGTACTTCAAAATACAATCCCAATTTGTATTCATTCTATTATTGTCAAAATCCAAGTCTTTTTCAATGTTTTGAGTTTCTCATATAGGAGGTATAGCATGTTCTTCAATACCTAGGTCTTGTAAGCAAAAGTCTCTCTAAATTCACTTAGGATCAAAATCAACACTTTCATCCACCCCCAAACATCAATCAAATCCCATCTCACAAACAACTCATAGAATCTTGGAAAAACTCCTTGATGCTAGGCTTTTGGAAAATCCTTCTAAATCAAAATCATCTTGTTTGACTAAGTATGTGTATATGAATCCTTCTTCATACACTTAGTTAAATTATCACCTTGTGGACAAGTTTATTCCAACACAACATCTAACCTCTTGGAGTTTATGAGTTTATTATCAAATCCAAATCAAATCCAAAAGTCCTAAAGTATAGTATCCCTCCAAGCTTCTTAAGATTTCAATCATCCACATCACCCATCTTTCATTATCTCATCACCATCCTTTGATCCTTAACATCTTAGATTTTCTTTTTTGTACCTAAATTTTAAACCAACCTAAGGAGTTAGAGGTTTACCTCCCATATTCCTAAAATTTGATCCTTATTTTATGGTCCAAACTAGATCTCAACACAAGAAGAACATGGAAACAAACAAAGAAACATCCACTTCAAGTGACTTGATTCAAACTACACCCGAAATCAACCCCATTGGATCTATCAATCCCCCACTCAACCTTCCTCCATTACCACAAGATCTTCAAGAGGTAGGTTGCCAAGTGGAGGATATCACTAACAATGTCCTAGGAATGACTCAAGATGAAATCATGGAAATGGTCCAAAATCCTAAAATTCAAAAAATTGTCAATACAATGATGAGACTTAATCCTTCACAATACATGTTGGAATTAAAAAAAGAAGGGATTAAACTCCCTTTTGATTATGGCATAAGCAATATTGTGGAGAAACCCCTTAGGATTATGCCACTAGTCTCATTCACACCTCCCTTCCAAAACATCATTCAACCCATCCCACAACCAACATCATCCCATGCTCCAAGTCAACCCATGGTTACCAAAGGAAGTTCATTGCTTCATGCTCTTCAAACACATCCCCTTGTAAATAACCAAGACTTATATGCAAACACCATCTTGGGTCAACCAAATACCATCCCTCAATATCCAAAACACCCATACATTCCACTCATATTTCATGACACCAACAATCCATCCACTTTCTTCACATCATCGACATATTCCCTTAACACACAAGTATCTCTCCCCATGACTTCACAAGGACAAGGGGGGCTATTTGGACCAAAGGAATCTTTGATCCCTCATCATCACTTTCTCAAAGAAACACCCCACCCATCTTCCCACCATTTCCCCCTCTACCATTAACATACACACCAATCCTCAGTTTAGGGAAACCCCTTTACCAATCCTCAATCAACCAAATCAAAGCAATCCTCCAATCATGAATCAAATCAACATATCAAATTCTCTAAACATTCTGCCGATAGCACAACACCAAGTGGCACCAATCCAAATGACACAATCAATCACTACACCATCTACAACACCTCAAATATCTCAAAAAATTGTCTCCCAAGGACCTAGCATATCAACTACACTATCCACCACACAATATTCTATCATCAATCCAACAACACCTTCACCACAACCTCAACAAAATATTATCACATCTCACACCATTTTGAATCCTCCACCTCCACGACCAAATCCAAACATGGAAAATCAATATAGCATCACACTACAAGCTGCCCAACAAGCCTATCAAAAACCATTCAAGCAATTTTAAGCTAAACAAGCCTCACAAGCTGTGCAGCAAGCTACTCAAAAAGCACAGGCACAACAAGTCGCACAACAAGCTGCCCAAGCACAAGCTCAATCTTTATTGCAACAACAAAAAGCCACCCAAGCTACACAAGCTATGCAAGCAACACAAGCCAAACAAGTTGCACAAGTCACCCAGGCTGCCCAACAAGCACAAGCTCAATATCAAGTCAGCAAACTCAAGCACAAGCTTCCTTATAGCAATAAGCTTATCAGCAAGTTTTACAACAATACCAAGCACAAAAAAAAGCAACTCAATTACAATCCCAACAACAAGCCTTGTTGGCACAACAGCAGCAAGACCAGCAACAAGTATTGTTGGCACAACAACATCAAGACCAACGACAAGTGTTGTTGGTGCAGCAGCAATTGCAAGCATACCAACAAGAGTTGGCAGCACAACAAAATGTGCAACTCACTCCCACAAACATGCAAAACACCCCAAGTATCACTCAAACAATCAAACCCCCTCAAAAAAAATTCATCACACCACTTGATTCACAAAATGATGTGTTTACACAAATCAAGTTCCTTTCACAACAAGTGCTAGACCTACAATCCAGAAAAACAACAAAAACCCAAGGGAATTTGTGCCCTTACCCATTCAACAGAAGCATTGAGATGGTTCCATTCCCAAAAGGATTTGAGATACCTAAATTTGACAAATATTATGGGACTGGTAACCCTAAAGATCACATTAGGGAATTTCATGTTCACTGCATGGAAGTTGCATACAATGACTCTTATCTAATGCGACTATTCCCTGGAAGTTTAGTTGAACCAACAATGGAATGGTTCTCTCATCTTCCTCCCAAAACCAAAAAGTTCCAATAAATTGTGGACTTGTTCATACAAAACTATTCATTCAACATAGGCATGGACATGAGTTTAGAAGAACTATCCACTCTTAAACAATCCAAGCAGGAAATATTCACATCCTTCTTGCAACAATGGTGATCCAAGGCCAACATGATCAATTGGACTATGCCCAGAGAATAGAAAATCTGTACTATCATCGCTAATCTTGAAGGAACCTTGCCCTTCCATCTGAAAATGCAATGCATCACTACATATGACCAGTTGATCCCTAAGGCGCTTAACATCGAAAGAGCCCTTATCACACAAGGGGAGACACCTACTTATCAAGACAACCATCCATCAACTAGTTATAACGAAAAACTTCGCACATGGGAAAATAATAATAACATTACTAATGATGGTGTGGTTGATGCCAAAGCTATTATTAGTGCCCCAAGAAAAAACACACAATTGTATCAACAACCACAAGTCAACAAACAAAAAAACACACAATACAACACATCATCACAACAACCCAACAACCAAGCAATCAATAACCTAAACAATCAAGTGGGGCCACCCTCAAGGAACAAGTATCCCCCGAAACAAAAAATATATGCCACTTGGGGAACGGATTGATTCTGTCATGCAATGGCTAGTCCAAGAAAATCTCATCAAGATCCCTATTTATGACAATTATCAAGAGCCTCAAGTTAAACCACCATGGTATAACAAAAATCAACTTTGTGATTTCCACAAAATAATGGGACATACAACAAACATCCAGTTGCATGAGACTTAAAAATCTAATTCAGGACCTCATCGATGATAGAACCATAACCATTGAACAACCCACAGGAAATTAAGACTTAAAGATATACACAAATCCAATGCTAGATCACAATAAGGGGAACAACAATGGTAAGGAAAAGTATAATAATGTGAACCATGTTTATGACCATTTTGTTGCATCCTTAGATGAATGGGTTACTGTTGTCAGTATCAAAGGATCCTGAGCTGATTGTGGAGTCACCACACTTGGGGGAAAATTTACCATTTTGGGACCATCCCAAGCACCCAAAGTATCTACTACCAATCCAAAGTCAATTCTTGATGGTTATAATGTCTTGGATCAGTTAAAAAGAACCCTCACCTAGATCTCCATCATCGAGTTTCTGAAAATCTCACCTGCATAGAGGAAAATCCTAGAAGAAGCATTGGCTTCATCCACTATCCCCATAGATCTTGATGCAAACTAGTTCCAAGCTATGGTTAGACACATTACTACACCACATCTCCTAACATTTTCTAAATAGGACTTCCCAACTCAACCATCTCATAACCGTGCACTCCATCTCGAAGTCTTAGTCCATAAGAATAAAATTAAAAGATTCTTGGTGGATGGAGGTGCAGAGTTAAATATTTGTACTCTCAAGCTAATAAAGAATCTTAGATTCTCTGAAGACATCATTAAAAAAGGTAAGGGTATTTCTATCAAGGCATATGATGATCAATAATGGGTGTCTCAAGGCACCATTCAACTCCCTATTCAAGTAGGGCTAGCAATCATGGAAACTACATGCCAAGTCCTTGATCTAGAACTACCTTACAATATCCTCCTAGGGCACCCATGGATCCATGGGATGCAAGCAGTTGCATCCACCTTCCATCAATGTGTCAAGTTTCCCTATCAAAATCAAGAGGTCATAGTCAACAGAGATCCTAAACCATTTTATTATTGCAAGAATCTAGAAGCCAAGTACTACAAGATCCCTCAAGTACCAAAGAATGATGAAGGATCCACATCTCCATATATAGACCCATCTACCCTAGCCTCCACTTCTAAGACAAAGACACCCTCCATTCCAAAAATTTCTAATATCAAAGTCATTATCCAAGATAATGGGTGTGGAGGATACAAAATGAAAAAGAGTGCCTTTGTAATAGGAGAGTTACCTCAATCTCCTCAATCTCATGGGCAACCCCAACCGATTGACACCCCATCTCAAACCTTTAAAGAAGACCCATCTAGATTCAAAAGATGGGGAGACCTAATTCAAGAAGTGGTAGATGAAAAGGACATATCAATCATATTGTATCAAGATGAAAGGCCCATACCTGATCTTCCCATGGACAATGGCAACAAAGGACTGCGGTTGATGCAAGGATGGGACTATAATAAAAATGAAAAACTTGGGAAAAATGACAACGGTCTTCTAGAACCTATCATTCTTGAGAAGCGTATAAAGAATCTTGGCTTTGGATGTACCCCTCCAAAGGTAACCATACTTGGAAAAGCTGCCCTAGTTAGAAAATTCAAAGATCCTCCTCAGTTACCGATGTCCACAGGTTTTCCCTTAGATAACTATACATTTGATATAACCGATGTGTGTGATGAGGAAACTATCACTGACCTACCCATGCTATTTGAGGATTCATCTCTTTTCATGATTAGTACCCTATCTTTTAAGCCAAGTAACAAAACCAATGAGCTAAAACTTGTCTACCCCCAACTCATCAATTACGACCAACGAGGACCACCGATTTTAGACACGTTCAGAAATGATGAGGCTCTCTCAGAATTCATGGGATTGTGGGATAATCTACCATGTGGAGAACAAAAATTAGGGTTCAACATTGAGCTGGAAACACATGCCTACTATGGGGAAATGATTGAATCTCTCAGTCGCAAAAGTGAAAATTTAAGAATAATATCTAGGTCTTTGAGTGAAAACCATGCTATGGCACTTTCTAACCCAAAAATAGTAAAAATAAAGGATGCATCCAATGGTGAAAACCTCTCTAAGGTGCCAAAGGATGAGGGATTCAATCTTCCTCTTAGTGATATTCATCAAGAAAAGTCTGCAGTCTTGGTAGAGAAATGTAATCCAGTCAATCTAGGGAATGAGGAAGCACCACATATCACCTTCTATACAAAATCACTTTTGACCAAGGAACGGGAACTTCTAGATACATTTTTGAGGGAAAGAAAGGTAAAATTTGCATGGACCTATGCTGACATGCCTGGTCCTGATCTGTAGGTTGTGGTTCATCATCTAGTTGTTTATCTAGAGGAAAAGCTAGTAAGACAAAAGCTAAGAAATATGCATCCGCAAATAGCATTACTAGTCAAACTTGAATTACAAAAACTCCTTGATGTCAGCTTCATACAACCAATTGATTATCCAAAATGGGTTTAAAATCTTGTACTAGTCTCTATGACCACTGGGGGCATCTGCATCTACAATAACTTCAAAGACCTAAACAAAGCATTTCCTAAGGATGATTTCCCTCTCCCAAACATAGACATGATTGTGGATATGATGGTAGGGCATGAAATGCTATCACTAATGGATGGAATCTCAGGGTACAATCAAATCATGGTAACTAAGGATGACCAACACAAGACATATTTCACTTGTCCATGTGGGACCTACTAATGGAACATGATGCCATTTGAGTTGAAGAACATAGGGGATACCTACCAAAGAGCTATGACGCTAATCTTCCATGACATGATTCAAAAAACTATGGAAGACTATGTGGATTAAATATTGGCCAAATCAAAGAAGCGTCAAGATCACATAGTGGCACTAAGCTCCATCTTCGATAGGCTAGAAGAATATAAGGTTAGGCTTAATCTAAAAAAGTGTGTCTTTGGTGTATAATCAGGGAAGCTCCTAGGGTATATTGTATACATCAGGGAAATCGAGATACACCCTGCCAAAGTCAAAGCAATTCTCGAGATGAAGGCACCAAGAACTTTGAAGTAGCTAAGGGGTTTACAAGGAAGGCTCCAATCTATACACAGGTTTGTAGCGCAGTTAGCAAATAAGGCTATCCCATATTCTCATCTAATCCACAAGGGGGTAACATACAAATGGGATGAGAAATGTGACCAAGCTTTCAATAAAATCAAGGAGTACTTGCTGACACCACCAATCCTTATGCCACTAATTCCAAACAAGCCATTGATCCTATATATATTGGCAACAATAGTAGCCCTTGGCACTCTCTTAGCTCAACATGATGAAAACAGGAAGGAGAGAGTTATTTACTATATCAATAGAACAATGGTGGGACACAAGTTGAATTACACATTCATCGAGAAGGCTTTCCTAGTAGTGGTGTTCGCAACACAAAAATTTAGACACTATATGTTGGCTCACTAAATAAAACTCATTGCCAAGATAAACCCTCTTAAGTATCTACTTTCCAAAGCAACACTCACAAGGCAAACAGCTAAATGGGCCATGATCCTGATAGAACACAACATTGAGTATGTAAAGTGAAAGGCTATTAAAGGGTAAGTGATTGCAAACCAACTAGCAAAGGCACCGATATATTTAGAGAACCCACTTGTATCAGAGATCCCAGATGATTCCATCTTTAACCTAAACATAGCAGATCACTGAAAAGTTTATTTTGATGGATCTTACACACAACATGGGTCAGAAGTGGGAATCTTCTTCATTACACCACAAGGGGATTGCATACCCAAGTCATATAAGTTGTCTTTTCCTTGCACAAACAACATTGTAGAATATGATGCTCTAGTCATAGGACTCAGAATAGTAGTACAATGGTAGATCATGGCACTCAAGGTCTATGGGGACTTGCAGCTTATCATAAATCAGGTAAATGATGAATACCAAACGAAAGATAACAAATTGACTCCATACAAGAAACTGGTGGAAAGCCTCAAAAAATTATTCATTGACATCACGTTTGAGCAAATACCAAGAGAAAATAACAAAGTGGTGAATGCTATGGAAAAATTTTGATCGCTCCTGGATATCCCACACAACGTCCCCAAACAAGAATTCCTAGTAGATCAGCTTCTCCTACCAACACTTGAGTTACTAGAGTCTGAATTTGTGTGTGAAATCATTGGTCTCGGTGACCCTTGGTACCATGATATTTACACCTACTTGAAAATAGGAGTCCTCTCTACTGATACCACCCCAAACCTTAAAAAAACATTTGTCAAAAACTCATCCTACTTTGTTATCTTAGGAGACACCCTATACCATAGGAGTATCGAGGGTACCTTGTTACGATGCCTTAATCCTGAGGAAGCTTTGACTACTTTAACTAAGGTACACAATGGCATTTGTGGGTCACATTCAAGTGGTATGACCTTGGCTAAGAAACTGTTGAGGACAGGGTACTATTGGTCAACAATGGAAAAGGAAGCTCACAACAATGTCTGAAAGTTCTTGCAATGTCAACAACATGGGGATCTCATCCATGCACCAGCTCAGGAACTTCAACCAATCATAACACTGTTGGAAAAATGAAGAAGAACATCTCATTTTGTTGTTTTTTGTTGTCATTGATGTCACCATGATATATGAGTTGTAACTGCAAGATCAAGTCTAAATTTTTTTTGGTATTCTGGTCTGGTATCTGAACTGGTATAATGCTTACATCCTCTAATATTTTGGTATATCCTCTAGTATTTTGGTCAGTAATCCTCTGCAGTTGATAGTTGGTGTTTGTGGTTTTAAGAAATGATTTATGGATTCTGGAAGCACTTACATTCAAGATCTCATGTACTTAGATTCTCATATGGTGTATCAGTATTACTCTATTTTTCTATTAGGTCTATCCTTGGCCGACCTAATGAATGAATGGTGAATTAAAAAAAATTATGCGGACATATGTGCAACCTATCTTAGGTCTGACCTAACATGATGTAGTGTGTTGGGTGTTTGAATTTCTGTTTGGGAAGATTTTGTGAATGCTTGAAGTCGATAGTTAGTATTTTTGGTAAATAAGAAGTGCATCTAATTAGGCCAACCTAATTGATGCTTGTGGTGAGATCAGATATATATATTGGACATTTTTTTGAAGATTGGTGTGTGATGATTGTGTTGTGAATGTGAATGTGAAGAAGAGTGAATATGATGAAGTGTGTCAAGTCAGTTTATTGAGCTTCATTAGAACTGAATCTGCACTCACTAGGTGTACTTTATGGATTCATTTTCTGGTTGTAAGCCATTTTGTCATTGTAGTTTTGTAGGCAGTGAGCCTTTGTATTTGGACAGTGAGCCACCCATTTTGTAATATCTTATAACCGGTTATACTATATTGTGAGCTAACACTCACCTTGGTTTTTCCCATTTTGGGTTTTCCATGTAAAAATCCTGGTGTTCATGCATTGTGTGATTTCATGCTTTGTTAATGCTTTGCTTATCTGTGTTGTATGCATTGGAATAATTGGATGGTATCTAATCAAAAAATTTAAGAGGATGTTGATTCACCCCCCCCCTCTCAATATCTTGGATATTCAACAATTGGTATCAGAGCTTGGTTCCTCCAGAAAATCCTCACAGCTTGAGGGAGATCCTAAAGATGGAAGAAATGAATGATAAAGAAGAGATACGGACTGCCCTTGAAGATCTTGATGAAGTTGAAAGAGAAAACAGAGATCTGAAAGAGAATCTTGAAGATGCAAATGAATGTGTCCAAAAATTAAAAGAGCAATTGAAAAAGTTCAAAGAAAGTCATAGGGAAGTATATGATAGGTTGAAGAGGGCTAATGAAGAAATTACTGATTTGAAAGTGCAAGTAGAGGAGAAGAAGAGTATTGAAGAATGTCTGAAAAAATTGGTACAAAGAAAGTTTGATGAATGTACCAAGATTGAACAAGAAGTTGTGAACCTGAAAGTAGATTTGGAGAAGGAAAAAATTTGTGAAAACAATTTCAAATCCAACTCTGATAGGCTTGATGAATTAATTTCAGGACAGAAGCCGAGCAAAGAAAAAGGCAGCTTGGGAATGGAAAGAGGTGAAAACTCTAAGGACAACCAAAAGACTCAAAATTAAGGAAAGAAGAAAGTAAATTCAAGGAACTTTGCTAGAAGACCACCTGTGAGACAGCCTAATGGACAAAGGCATCCTTCTTTTAATGGCACTTGTTTTTCATGCAATAAATTTGGTCTCAGGGCAACAAAATGTAGGAGTAGAATGAATTAGTTTCCTGGTCCCTTTACTGGTAAATGTTTTGCATGCAAAATAATTAGACATAGGGCAAGTGAATGTAGAACATTAATGATGAATCATTTTAATGGAGGAAGAGTGAATCAATCCTTTAATGGCTATTTTTATACTTGTAACAAGTATGAACATAAATCTAATCAGTGCAAAACATGAGTTAGTGGAAGTCAATCAAAACAAAGAAATATTGTCTATTATAACTACAATAAACCAGGACATATCTCAAGAGTTTGCAGAAGCAAGAAGGTAAGGAGACCAATCCGGTAGAAACAAATGAACCTGTGAAGAAGGTTGACAAAGATGAGATTAAGAAATAAATGAACAAGATTTGGAGGAAGAAAGAAGAGACTGAGATGACAGATGATTATGTGCCCTCAACTGGTATAGACAACTCCTCCGGGAACTAGATCCAGCAAGGTCTAGGGGGGGCTTTAACAGAAAATCACTTGAACCCCCTTATGTTTGGCATGTCATTCCTTGGCACGAAGATATGTTGTGAGAAATGATAAGCTAGAGGTTATGCAAGTGGAATCAAAAGAAAATATCAAGAAATTATCTTTTACGAAGAAAATTAGGGTTTTTCTGAGAAGAGAAGAGTTTTTAGCAGCTTTTTGAAATCTGTCGCATTTAATGTGAATTAGGGTAGATCATCATTTTATAAAGAAAATGTGTAAGTCATTTTGATCACTCGTGCATTTGAAGAATTTGAAGATATTTTTGGAGCATTCTTGAGGAGATTTTTCAGATCGAGCCACACAAACCATAGTTCTATTTCTTCATGAAGAAAGAGGTATTTTAATTTTCTGTACAGTTGTGGGTTTGTGTTCTTTGAATTGTTTTAATTTGAAATTGGAAGAATGGCAACCCCTGTAGTCATTAAACTATCGAAGAGACCAAGACCTTCTTATAGGAAATATTCCTTGAAAGTATTCGAAGATGACCCCATGGGTACATTCTCTTTTATCCTTCATGGAGTTATGTCGACAAAGGACACAAGGATGTATATTTGAGAAAAGACTAAGGAATACAATCACATAAAATTGATTGACATTTGGAAGAATGAGCTTATTGGCGATGATTTCTTGATAAAACCTGAATACTCAAACCTAGTTGTGAAGAGGTTAGACAGATGGAACAACTTTCCCAACTTCAACTATGATGATGGATTTGTGAAGCTAGTCCTAAGTAGAAATCATGATAAATTCTTGTGGATTGACTGACCGCACCTGATAACTAAGGAGGCAATTAGGGTTGTTATCGGCCTTTGGGATAAAGGTACAATACCTATATTGAAAACTATGAAGAATGAGGTAGTAACAAAACTTACAGGAGCCACATATGACAAGAGAGTCTTAATGACAAAGGTTGTCACTAATCCGATTATGAAGTATGCAGCTATCATGATTGGTCACAAAATATACTTCACAAACAGATAGAACTTTTTTTTGGCTACAACAATTTATACTGCTCTTGATATGGTTGTAAATGGTGTATACTTTGATTTATGTGAGCTTCTCTAGCAACAGTTGCTTGAGAATTTGAAGTCAACAAAGGAAAGGAAGTATGCTCTCAAATTTGGTTCATTGATTGTATGTCTGTTGTTCTATTTCATGAAGAGACTTCTTGGAAAGAATGATGAAGTGTTCTAGGACTCATCCAGACCAGTGGCACGTCAAATTTTTGATCATATGCATATTTTTGGTGATCTAAAAGCTCAAGAAAATTCTCTAACAACATTATTTGTTGTATTTAAGGGCAGCATGAATGAAAGAGAAAGGATTCCAAGGAAAATTGTTGAAAAATATAAAGATGACATCATATTCCACATTTCCTTTGATGAATGCATGATCAAAGATGTAGAACCCCGCACCATATAGATTCAGCATTTGGGATATGAGATTACAGAAGATGAATCTGAGGGGTATGTACAAATGTTGTTGAAGAATTTGAAGGATCCCAATGAACCCAGAATTGGTACTTATGCAGAAAAGTCTATGGAAATCCACATGGAGACCCAGAAGCCCAAAATCAGAAAGAAAGTGGAGAAGACACTTAAAGAAGATGGATTCACTTATGTGGAAATTTCCCTTGGAAGGGCTAAGGTAGAATAGTTGGAGGCATAATCATCTAGTTTGAGGAGATCCAGAAAGACTACTTCTGCTAAACCCTCTGCAGCCCCTATAGCAAAGATTGAACCCAGTACTGTTGATAAAGGCAAAGGCTCGGTTTCCTCTGGACCTACTACTAGATCTGGGAAAAGGAAAGAAACTCCTCTAGTGGCCCCTAGAAAGAGAGGAAAGAAAAAGAAAGCTACAATGGAGAAAAACCTTAGTGTTAGAGATGATCAGGATGAAGAGGAAGAGGATCATGATGCAAAATTGGTAAGGAGAAGAAGAAGTTTACCCTTTGGTGAAGGTGCTTCTAAGGAAGTTTTTGATTCTAAGAGATTTCATGTTGTATCAAATTCTAATGATGAGGAAAAATATAATTTTGGCATTCATGTGCACACCAAACCAGAGTTGAAG
This sequence comes from Sequoia sempervirens, assembly GCA_007258455.2. Lineage (NCBI taxonomy): Eukaryota > Viridiplantae > Streptophyta > Pinopsida > Cupressales > Cupressaceae > Sequoia > Sequoia sempervirens. The sequence goes on from VDFB02179234.1 coordinate 55,424,270, forward strand.
ACTAAGGTGTCTGGTGAACCCTCTACGGACCAGAGAGTAGAACAGGACAATTCGGTAAGTTCTGGTCCCCGTTTTAAATTAGAGGAAACTCTCAATACCTTCTTACACTTTGAGAACATGATAAATCCTACAATAGAATATTATGATAATGTTGAAGAAGAGGATAAGAAAAATTTTCTTTTAGCTATCATTCAATATGTTATCATCTTGGAAGTTAAGTGGGATGATATAAAGAAAGATGTACCTAAGAATATGTGGGAACCCCTAATGAAAAGGAGATCAAAGGTTGTTGAATATAAAGAGAAAATTAGGAATGATGCATATGATAAGATTGGGTCTTCCCTGACTCCAAATGATCTGGAGACTTTGAAAAGGATTTGTGCAGAGATGTTTTGAGTGAAGAAAAGGGTAAATATTTTAATGACAAGGAATAAAAAGCTGACAAAGAAGATAAGGAAGGAAACAACAAAGGTGATCCGAGATACAATAGAGAAATATGGAATGCTTAATGTTGATGAAGATGTTGCTATTGAAAATGTTGAGGAAAATATTCCTCTTAATACAGGTAATGCAAATATTTCTGAAAACATTGATGTTGAAATTGATGTCAATGGTGAAAATGATCCTCCAGAAAGTGAGAAGCAAAATGAAGGTGAATTTGAGCCTGAAAATCATAATGATGCTCCTCTGGAGCACACTAAAGGTGGAAAAGGTGATTCTGAAGGAGGAAAAGGTAGTGAAGAAGAAAAAGATAATCCAGAAGAAGAGCAAAATGAAAATGGAAAAGATGGAAATGATGAAGATAACAGGGATAAAGATAAAGATGAAGATAAAAAGGAAGAAAAGAAAGAAGAAGAAGAGAAAGTGAAAGAAGAAAATAAGGAAGAAGAGAAAGAAAAGAAAAATGAGGAATCTACTAGGAAAAATGAAGAAAGTCAAAAGAAGATTGCTAAATCTCTTAAGCATCCTGAAGAATTGTCCTAATGATGTTCTAAAAGGATTGTTATCCAAGTAGATCAGATTTCGGCCAATAATCTCTTAGGAGCTTCTACAACTTCCTATGATTGAAGGGTTTGTGGATATGGAGAAGATGTCTTTAGTGCATAAAGTGGTGTTAGGAGATGCATTGTAGGCATCCAAAAGGAACAAAACTCATAGAAGATGCTCTTAAGGCATTGCAGGAGCTCACTCCTAGTGCATTTATTGATGTATCCCTTGCTCCTATTGAAAATTTGAGATTTTTGTTAGATTCTTTCAAGGAGTATACCTCCAGGCTTGGATAAAAGATAAAACAAGAAGTTGAGGAGAAACTAGCAGAGAAAAGGCTACTGGAATTGCATGACAAGTGTGCTCTTGCACACTCAAATGTTGAAAAGAATCTAGAAGTTGTGAAGATCTATGAGTCAGAAGCAAATGTTGTTCTTGCATATTGCTTGAAGTGGTTAGATGCCACTCAAAACATTAAGGTTGTTATGGAATCCATTGAGTCTCAATTGACTGTTGTCTCTAGTACTTACAATATATCCAAAGATAGAGATAGATCAACCTCGAAGACCATCACTGTGCATAAAGAAAAATTATTTGTCTTGCAAAAGTAGAAGGAGGAGATTATCAAAAAAATTGATCAATTGAGTGACATTACAAGAGTGGAATACACTCCGGTTGGTAAGGTTTTGGCAGGCACAAAAAAGCTTGAGAAGATAAATTTGACTCCTCATACTTCAGATGGTGTAGAAGAAACTCTGGTAGAGTTGGAATCCCTAAACAGGATGTTGATTGTTGCAAAGGATAGCTGGGAGAATAGTAAATCAGTATGGGAAGGTATTCTGAAGGAGCTTCAAGGCTCACCATCCCTCGATTGATGCATGTTTCTTTGTTTTCATATTTCAATTTTAGTTCTTTTTGGGACACCCTTTGTCCTTTATGTCAAAGGGGGAGTAAAGAATGGTGAAATGTTGTTGTTAGGGAGAGAAGTATTATAAATAAGAAGTGTTGTAAATATTTCTTTTTGGCACATGTTTCCATTAATGAAAAAGGGGGAGATTGTTCAAAAAATGAAGAAGAACATCTCATTTTGTTGTTTTATGTTGTCATTGATGTCACCATGATATATGAGTTGCAACTACAAGATCAAGTCTAAATTTGTTAGGTATTCTGGTCTGATATCTGAATTGGTATAATGCTTACATCCTCCAGTATTTTGGTCTGCAATCCTCTGCAATTGGCAGTTGGTGTTTGTGGTTTTGAGAAATAATTTATGGATTCTGGAAGCATGTAAATTTAATATCTCATGTACTTAGACGCTCGTATGGTGTATCGGTATTACTCTCTTTTTCTATTAGGTCTATCCTTGGTTGACCTAATGAATGAATGGTGAATTATTTTTTTGTTATACAGACATATGTGTGACCTATCTTAGGTTTGAGCTAACATGATGTAGCGTGTTGGGCATTTGAATTTCTATTTGGGAAGATTTTGTGAATTATTGAAGCCAACAGTTGGTATTTTTGGTAACTAAGAAGTGGACCTAATTAGGCCAACCTAATTGATGCTTACAATGAGATCAGATATATATATATCGGAAATTTATTTGAAGATTGGTGTGTGATGATTGTGTTGTGAATATGAATGTGAAGAAGAGAAAATATGATGTAGTGTGTCAAGTTAGTTTATAAGCTTCATTAGAACTAAATTTTCACTCACTAGGTGTACTTTATCAATTCATTTTCTGGTTGTAAGCCATTTTGTCATTGTAATTTTGTAGGCGGTGAGCCTTTGTATTTAGACAGTGAGTCTTGGTAGTGAGCCACCCATTTTGTAATATCTTATAACCGGTTATACTATGTTTTGAGCTAACACTCACCGTGGTTTTTCCCATTTTGATTTTTCCACATAAAAATCTTGGTGTTCATGTGTTTTGTGATTTCATGCTCTGTTAATGATTTTGCTTATCTATGTTGTTGTATACATTAGAATAATTGGATGGTATCTGATCAAAAAATTTAAGAAGATATTGATTCATCCCCCCTTCTCAGTATCTTGGATACTCCACAAACACCTTAGCCCTTTTCACAATGGGGGCTCGATCTCATTGGAAAAATCACACCCACTTCATCTAATGGAAACAATTTCATTATCACCACCACATAGTACTTTATGAAGTGGGTAGAAACCATTCCAATGACCTACATCATAGGGAAGCAGATATCCAAGTTCATCTTGAACTACCTCATATGTGGCTACAATGTCCCACAATCCCTTATCTCAGATAACGGGATACCTTTCAAAAACTAGGATGTTCAAGAACTATACCAAAAATTTAATATCCAACATCACTTCTCTACTCCATACTACCCCCAAGGTAATAGCCAAGTTGAAGCTTCTAACAAAACCATCTTGAAAATCCTAAAGAAGACAATCAATGATGTTGGTCGTGACTAGCACTTACAGCTAAATCTTTCCTTATGGGCCTACCGAACAAGCATCTACACACCAAAAAGTGCAACCCCATTCTCCCTGGTCTACGGATCATAATCCATCCTTCCTTTTGAGATCGAGCTCCCGTCCTTAAGAATATCATTGCAGAATCTCATTACTGATGAAGAATATCGGGTGTCAAGGTTGAATGAGCTAGAACTACTAGATGAGAGATGCATGGATGCCTTGAACCATCTATAGGTCTACCAGAACCATCTCAAGCAAAGCTAAAATAAAAAGATCAGGAGTCAGACCTTTCAAGTTAGAGATCTCGTGTTGAAGGAAAATCAAAAAAATGTACCAAATCTAGACAGTAAGGGAAAGTTTGAACCCAATTGGTTGGGACCCTTCATCATCATAGAAATTTATAAATTAGGAGCATATCAACTATCAACACCTGAAGGTGAGCCTCTACAGGAGCCTATCAATAGCTCCCATCTCAAAAAAAATTATGCCTAAACTTGAAAGGTATAAATCCATAAAAATATCAAAAAATATTAAAAATCCAAAAAAAATAGAAAAAGGATTGAAAACAGTAAAAAAAAATCATCCTCTAGTGAAAACCACTTCGGTGGCACTTTGGGAAAGCACCTTGGTGAAAACCTGGCAAACAGGCGCCTCATGTAAATAAGCACTTTTCATCCATCATGGATTCATCAGCTTGTTCTGCATCATTCATCCATCACTTCCATTGATCCTTCCATCACCCATTTGCATCCACATCATAGCTTGATCTTGTGTTTGTATCATGATCGCTCCTAGTACTACTTGGCACATTCCTAAGGTTATTTTTTCCTGCCTATATCAAAGTAGTCTATCGCATCATGATGGGGGCATGTTCTTATACTTAAATTGGATCGAATTAGTGTATATTCTTGAAATCTTCCTTAAAATCAGAAAATCCAAAAACATTCAGAAAAACAAAAAATCCAAAAACATTTAGAAAATCAAAAAAACCCAAAAACATCCAAAACATATCAAAATCCCAAAAATAGGTCAAAATTTTGGAAAATTGTCAAAAAAAAGATTAGTCTTATCGAACTACGAGTCTCTAAGCTCTAAACGTAGGAAAATCCATCATCGATGTGCACCCGAGACACATTAGGTCAATCTTTTAGGAGTCTGTCATAATAAACTGGCAATCCATTTGTTCATTCCTCATTAATAAATGAGTGTGTTAGTCAAACTACATGGTCTCTGCATGTATAACATAGGCAAGGCTAATCTTTGATCAGCCCCCGAGGCCCCTAAGATAAGTCTTTAGGTTAGGTTCTTGGTCAAAATCTCATAAAACACCAAAACATTAGAAATTTTGAAAATTAAAACATTCGTAAAACATCTTGAAAATACCAAAAAAGCCTCATAACATTTTGAAAACATCAAAAAAATCCAAATATTTGAAAAAATCCATCTGTCTCATTTTACTTTCACCTACAATAAACATCTACTCATAATAAATAATCATCATCTTCAAAAGTTTGGTGAAACAATCATAAACAAGTCTAGAAAATCAAAAGTGAAAACTCAAATGTCAAGGTCTCAAGTCTACGTCAGTAAGTAAACAAGTTGGTAAACTCTTGGTATTAATAGCCCATCATCCAATCAATCCCAAAATCATCTAATAACATTATGTCCTAAGATGCATCCTTCCTACAATGGACATCAACATCAGGCATCGTCGTAGTTTAGTCTTGGCTAGAGGTACAAAGAACATTAGCTTGTTTGTTTTCTTGATCTTTACTTTTGATTTATCTTATTGCGCTCATTCCAATGACCTCTCAATGATATATAAACAAAACTATTTCAAGAGAAAGGAATGGGGCCTTGATCATTATCTTTTTATCTACCTACTTGTTGGATATTCTTGTAATATAACCTTGTTCATGCTTACTTTGTTTGGTCTGTAGGGAGGATGTTTTGAATATTTTGTTCACAACATGGGAAGGTTCTACCTTTCTATTTTTTGGTCTGAGATGTTTGAAATATCTGAACTACATCCTAAATAGGGTTTGTATGTCAGGTGTGAACAAGGATATTCCTATTTGATTGTCAAGTCAAAGTGCATCGCACTAGATACAATGCCATCTTGGCTCTTTATACCTTGATGCATCGTATCTATGTGTGTTATCAAAAATTAAGGTAAGTAAGCTCTTTATATCCCCAGTATCTGATAAGCAATCATCATTATCATCATATTCATTATCATATTGAAATCAAGGGTTGATTTCTCTTTCTTTTGTCTTCTCCAAATACTAATACTAATAGGGTATCATGACATTCAGAAACAAAAACATTCATATATGCATCCATCCTACATCTACAAAACATCAGCATACTACATATCATTCATATCATACATAATAGGGAACATCAATCATCTCACATACACATTGCATTTTTATCAATCATAATATAGATTGGTTATTCTAAGCATCTCGTAAACCATACATTTGCATAAATCATATAGACGCCATCACATGTTGCATCATCCATACATACATCATATATGAAAAAGGTACTAAAAAAGAAGATAAGGATTACATCACATCTGCATTATTATCCACCACATAAGCATCATTAAAAACATTGCACATTTTTCATCATGCATACATACATATTGCATCATCATATCGCACATAGAAAAGATACTGAAAAGGAAATGGAACATGTTATTGCATTGCATACATCATCCATAAATACATTATGCATCCATAATAATAGTGCATCCGCATATATCCATCATAACATTACATCAAATCATAAAGCATATAACATCATAAGCATAAACATTACATGCATCCATCCATCCATATATATATACACATCACATAAATGCATCGTAAGTCATCTCATGTATATATCAAAAAAGTTGAATGTCATGATACATCAGAATCAGATATATAGTATCGGATATACAAGAGGCTAGTCACAAAACTCAGCCAATGAATGTATACACATCATAATCAGGTTGTACAAAAAAAATATGTCCTCATGTACTATCAGTATCCTAAGTTTCCCTGGCTATGTCTGCCTCCATGGTGATTGCCTCGGCTCTAATGGTGAGACCCTAATGATCTCCCTGATGTAACTACACGAGGGGTCCTGGGAGGAGCTATCTGGCTGAGATGGGAGAAATTTAGCTCCCACTGCTCCTATGCCACAGCGCTATAGTACACGGCCTTGTAATACGAGGCCTCCTACATCGCACGGCCATACATCTCAGCCAGAACCGTAGCCTGCCCCTAAACCTACTGAGTTGCAGCCTCTAACTATTGTCATCATCTTGTCTCAAGTGCAAGAGCCATATTAGAATCCTATCTCATCTGGAGCTCCTGTGCCACCTCCTACTGAGCCTGATCCCTCTCCTAGACCAATGTCTATATCTAGGTTTGCACCTGCTGAAGCTGCCCTGTAAGAACCTGGATCTGGGCCTGTAGCATTGCAATTTCACCATCCCTAGGATCTGGACCTAGTGGTGTTTGTGGCAGTGGCATATGTGGCTATCATGGTGGCTACACTGGTGGCCTCTGTCCAATAGGAGGCACTAATGGAAAAACATGTCTATTTTTCCCATCGTGTCCTGCACCCCCATCCTTCCCATCCTGTCCTGGATGCTATGGGACCTGTCCAATCCTAGGTCCCCTAACCTATCCTCTCCCTGCAATTGGCACTGCTGGTAAATTCAATCAAATAGGGGCATTGGCCTGCCAATATGCATCATAGGCTTGGATCATCCCTGCATCCAAAGGACCATCAAATTACACCCATGGCACCATAACCAACTACCTGAAATCATCAATCACCTGCTGGGGTGGGATCCTTTGTCCCCATGCTACCTCTCTGGATCTACGGGAAAAGATGGCTCTTTGTGTGTCGTCAGGTGCATCTGGCACCTCCCCGAATTGGCGAGTAACTCTATCAGGGAGGTATCGCTCAACCATGTAATGCTCCCATCCCTGCATGTATCGGGACTACCAATCGTAGAAAAGATGATTGTCATCATCGTGCCATCTCAAAAAATGGAGCCAAGGTCTCCATGTGAAAACTATCATCTCATCCAAAAATTGCCTCCAGTGCAAGATGCCTGTGATACCTGTAAAGTGGAGGGTAGTCATCTGCCTGTATCTATACATCGTAGGATTATTGCGGTTGGTCTGAACAGCTGCAATCTGCGGCCTCAAAACGGAAATGTGCTCGTAGGCCCACACGTGAAGAAGGGTGACACCCACTCCAATGTTGTGGGCCCTATTGTAGACGACCTAGTGCATATCATGATACAAGAGGCTAGGATGACTTTCCCCCAGGTGTAGATAGTCATCTCCTCCATCATCCAGGACCAAATGATCCCCCAGCCAACACTGCATCCTTGAGCTTTTTGATCAAGAACAAGGACTCTCGAGATCAATGCACCAACAAACAATGTCAAGTCAGGGGAAATCCCCTCATAGCGGCAGAGGTCTATCTGGTTGATGTCCACCTCGTATGAGTCAATGCCAAACAAAGCAAAAATGGCATCACCATCAGCCTCGATGTCATAGATGATGTGCTCACCGTGAATCAAGATCCGCAAGATCTACCACACGTCCTCCAAGGTAACGGCGGCCTCACCAGTTGATAGGTGGAACGAACAAGTCTCACTCTGCCATCTCTCAACCAAGGTTGTCATCATCACGAGGTGCGTCTACATGTGACACCCCTCCGATTTGTTATATTTTCTTTAACAACTCTGATACTTTGTTAGACCTTAGTTTATGTTATTATTATTCTATCATTGATAGTGGAGTGATGATAGACTATATGGATGTGATAATACATTATTTTCATGGTGATTATGTTTAATATGTTTTTTGTTTGAATAGATGCTTAGATGTGATGACATTTATATATATACTTATTGTAGTTTAATTGATATTTTATCTCGTCAGTTGATGTGGCATTGTATTGGTGAAGAGAACGGTATTGCATCACTCACTTGTGAGTGCCCTGTAATTTCTACGATTCCCTCTTCATAGTGTGTATGAATTATTATCTGTATATATGTACGACTTTTGCTTTTGTTGTAGGTTTGTAGGTACAGGACAACTTCACAAGTCTGAGCGTGTCCACTACTCAACAATAATGATTGGGAGATAGTAACTCGTTAACCTTGTCAAACCTTTACCCTAGCACAGTGTGTCGTCAGTCTATATGTTGGTCATGATCCTTATCCATGTTGGTCTTGGTATTTTATTTATCATGCAAGTTTAAATGTGAGGATTAAATTATTTGTTGTGATTAAGTATTTAATTAATATGGATATTTTATTATAAAATAATTAATTTAATTTATGTTATATTATTAAGTAATTTTAATTATGAAATTAATTGGAAATTAAAATAAATAAGTTACTTAATTGTAAATTAGATTAAATAAATTGTTTTAATTTTTAAATGCATATTTGGGAAAAGATCTTAGAAATATCTTGGTTTGTTAAAGAAGAGATATTTGTTGTTTGAACAAGAGGTTAGGAGGATTTGTTTTCTTATTGTCTTAAAATTGAATTACAGAGAGATTGATTGAAATTAGTGAAAAAAGAGGAAGTTGTTTACACAGGAACAAGAAAAACAGAGGTTTTTGGGAAAATTAAAAGATTTGTTTTCTGGTTTGAAGAAATTGTAGATCTTAGAAGCTTTCTGATAATTCTAGGAATCTAGTTTGTTATATTCTTGGTTGTGGATTGTTTTTGTTCTCTAGGAAGTGGCAATTCTTCTAGAGGAAGCTTTGGCAATCTTGGCAAATTGAAGGTTACAAAGAAGCTCGGCATCAATCCTCAAGGCAACAATTCTTCTAGAACGGGTTCCTTAATTGTTTTGTGAATTTTGATTTGAAAGAGTTATTTAATTATTGTAATGCAAATTGGAAAAGATAAGAAGAGGTTTTCATTACTATAGAAGTTTTTGCTTTTAAAAGATTGTCGTGAAAATTGAACCTCTGTAGAAAATAATTTAGATCCTCTGTGTAAATTGGTCATTTGAAATAGATTGATACAAAAGAAAATTATAGATCTCTATAGAAAATGATTTATTTTAACACAATAGGAAATTCAAAGAAAATATTTGAGAATTTAGGGAAACTCTAATAAATTTATAAATCTTTTTCTTGTAGAAAAGTATTGTGAAAATTTGTTCATCTGTAGTATTCATTGATAAATTTATATATATTTATATATGTATAAATATTGTAACATATATATATACATATACATATACAAATATATATATATTTATGACTATATATTTTCATAAAATTTTCCTGTTGAAATTTATTCTAAAAAATTTTATATGAACAATATCCATTGTCAAATTGTATAGCAATTTTTATATTAATAAAATCGCAGGTTTAAACAATAGTTATGGTGGAGGCCGAGGCTACCACAGCCACCCCACAAAGGGACGCAGACTGTGGGAAATGCCCAGCGCTGCTCACAGGCCACAACCCTGTGGGGAAGGTTGCATAGAAGCCAACCCCCACACACAGGCTTTGCCTGTGTGGACAGGGCAGGCCTGCGATTTTGTACCACTGTGTGTTCTGTTTAATATATATATATATAAAATATATGTAGTATATATTATATATTTTAATATATAATATATTATATATCTTATATACATATATATATTTTATATAATTGTAAATATAGTTCATTATTATATATTAGATAATATATTTATTATATATATATATATAATTGTGTGTATATATGTATATATACATAATTATATATATATATATATATAATTAAATATATTTATTTAAATTGATGTTATTATTTAAATGATTTTTATGAGTAAATGGATTTGGTTTTTAAATAAATGAGTTTCTTTTATGGTGTAGTTGATTTTATAATTAAATAATATATTTATATGTTTATATATAATTATATTTAATTGTATATATACATATTAAATATATTTGTTTAATGTTTGTTTATTACAATAGATGTATGCAAGCACGATTAATTAATTAGAAATGATTAATTAGTTTAGTTGTGAAATTGGGTTAGATATTATGTGTGGTTGTAAAACTGTAGTTAAACTTTTGATATAATTTTGTTGTGGATTATTAATGGGAATTGTGTTTTGAATAGTCTATTTTAGTGTGAGATATTGATCTATTGGATTTAGGAAATCAGAATAGTAGTGCTTTTAATTACATGAGATTGTCTATTGTAACTTCTAGTATTTCTGTAATTGGGTACTGTGGGGGATATTTGTTGTAGAGGAAATGTAAGTCTTCCAGATTGTAATTGAAAAAGGGGTTGTTGTTTTGTTATTCGCCCTTGAGATTTCCTTGGGTAGTGCACATAGTTGGTTTTAGTATTGGACATCCGTAGGAATGTGTTATATCTTGTGTTATGTTATTATTAGTTTGTGCACTATCTACCCTTGGGTGTAGAATGAGTTATTGTGTTGTCGATAGGGGAGTGGCTTTTAACGAGGGTCGGGACACAAAGTAGTCCCAGGACAACTTGTGTGAAAGTTAGTTTAATTAGTGGAAATTAAATAGCCTTTATTAGGGATAGAGTAGCTTAATACATTTAATCAGATAATTTAGCCTCGCCCGTTGGCTCAAGGGCTAGTATGAGACTTGAGATGAGTCGGGAAGTCCTGGAATGGAAAGATCGTTATCTTGTCTTCTTAAAAAATAATCGATTTAGCACTTGTGTGCATGTGGGGCCAGGTTCGTGAGAGGTTACCAGGATAACCCAAGATGGGGGTCAGGACCTAGGAAGATCTCCTTTGGATAACCAATGCAACCTTTGTGATGACACTCCTCCTATGAAAATAGTCGGTTTCTATTGTACAGTCAGTTGTTTTGTATAGTGGTTGTTCTTGATTCAGTGATTTTAGAAGCAATGTGACCTTTTGTTGGTGTTAACTAGTACTTTGTTATCTTGTGTATTGCATGTATCTAGAGGTAGTAGGTTTGTCTTGGTTACCTATTACTATCTCCTAGCATAGGGGTTGGGCCTACGAGTACCATATGGCTAGGTGGCATGCACCTTACACTGTTGAGTTTCTCTTCTTGTTCGTGATGGCAAGATCTTCTTGTTCAAGGAGCTCATGTGGTTCTATGGATCTATACTTATCTTTCTCATTCTAATAGTGGACACTATCTAATTGCAATCCTCATTTTTATCGAGGAGAACCCTTGTGATGTAATTGTAACATTATGTATGATTTATTCATTGTTGGATTAAATGGTATATATTGTTTATATGGTGTTGTATCTGTGGAAATATGCTCATTATATTTCTATGTGTTAGACTTATTTTGCAATGGATTACTATTTTGTTGTATGTTGTTATCATGAGTTAATTCCATATACTATGTTTTAGAATAATTTTGTAAGGTTGGAATTTTACATGTAGACACGTTATCATGAGTTAATTCCATATACTATGTTTTAGAATAATTTTGTAAGTTTGGAATTTTACATGTAGACACATTGTGTGGCCTAGAGGATGTATGTGTTAGAGTAGGTTACTTCACTCGTCATTGTTACTCTTTTTAAGAAAAAAAAAATAGTTGTGCTTCCGTAGTGTTGCATCGTCCTCTAGGTTGCAGGATGGGGTTTTACATTGCACCTCTAGCATCTATGCAATGTGACCGAACCTGATCACTCCAAGGAAAAATAGGGCCCGATTCAACAAATGTCTCGCTCTACGTAAAAACCGACTCCTGTGCTAGTTCGAGTGGAGCACCGATAGGACCTCCTACAACCAAAACGTGCATGACATCAAAAAAAATTGCAAAAGATGCTTCTCAAAAAAATAAAAATAATTCAAAAGAAAAAGCGAGCCTGTATTTCAAAAGTGACGCTCTACATTTTTTTAAATGTGGCACTATCCTATAGAGGCGAGTCGGCATTCCTATGCAACGCCAAAACCTCTTAGGGCCATGCGACGCTAGATCAAAAAAGTGAGTCAGCATTAAAGTGTCATGTGACACTTCACTGCAAACGTGGGTCAACATCTACAAAAGCAACATCACCTGTAACAATTATGATGCCCTAGAGAGCCACTTTTGGCTGACCTAAATGTACCCTAATAAATGCTCAAAAATGCAAAAAATGAGAAGTTTCAAAAAGCGTACCGAGGGTCTTGTGTCCTAGGGCCTCTGGAACTCTCGAACTTGATTCGTCTGATCCCTGGGAAGCATGCAAGTATCCATATCATCACAACCTCAGAGCAAAAGTGGTAGAATTTCTAAAAGGAAAATGAGAAAATGATTTGAAAATGACCCTCTTGACCCCTTATATTTAAAATTTTTTAGGGTTTTTAGGGTTTTTGAACCCATTTAATCTGTATTTTCCCAAACAAAGCCCGTTTTCATCTTTTTTTATCATCGTAAGCCTAATTTCCCGTCTCGTGGGTTATTTTTCGCTCCTGAATCATCATTGAACCTTTTTGCGAGCTCAACCTAATTTTGCAATTTTTGCTCGATCTCTCGAGGGGGTAGTATAGCAGCATAATTCTTCTATTGGGGTAGCAGTGGGGCATCCAAAAAATTAGAAAAATTTTGAATTTTTATCATGGCAGTGTTATTCTTTGAGCCAACACAACAAGTGCTTCTCTTCAAAGAGGGGTGAAATGTACACACTAAAAATGTCTTGATTGATACTATGCATCTTATTCTAATCAATTAACACCATTTTTTTCTAAAATCACTTCAAATTGATTAATTAATTGAATAATCAACATTATTTAATTAAAATCAGTAAACTCAGCTATTAATCAAATAATCAAATTTATTGATTAATTCATCCTTCTTCTAACTAATTATTCATCTTATTTAATTAAATCAAATCATTTAATTAAATCCTCTCTTAATCCTCTCATTGGATTAAAAAATCAATCAAATCAAATGTTACATCTCCTAAATCACTCCAATTAATTAATTCTGGATTAATTAATCCTAAATCAACTTTTTAATCAGCATTATCAATTCCTCCATCTTTTTACTCCTCAAGAGTTAAATCAACTATGGTCAACTAACCAGGTTGCACATAAAATCAATTTCTTCTAACTATCTAAATACCTCAATCATCCTCACAAAGGCATATTCTGAGGAATATTCCTCACAACCACCACTTATTCAATTTCTCTCCAAAGGTTTTCAAAAACCTTTCACATCTACATTTACTTCTCTTACAACTTTTCAAATCCTCTTACATCCTCTCAAATATCATTCAACTCATCTTACAACAATTTCAAATTCTCAACCAACAACATTTACTTCTCTTCCATCCTCCTCCACTCACACATTTCCCAAAATGTGCTCCATCCTCATCCAATAGAATTGTGACACTTGGCACATTCTCATTGGCTCTCAATTTATCCCATATTCATCAATTTTCTCCATTCTTCAACCCTTGGCTTCTATAAATAGAGGCATCCTTTTCATAATATGGATCCACAACTTCATACATTATCACTATAGCCATTTGAGTTCTTAGTTTTCCATCATTTTCAAGATTCATAGCTAGATTATAGTCAATTTCATCTTTGTATCATCTTCAAATTCATCAAGCTTATCAAGGGATTGGGAAAAGTATTCTTTCCACATCAAAAGAGCACCACTCCCTCTATGAGATGAAGGTTTTGCTAGTTTAAGTCAAATTACATGCTTCATTTGTGTTAATTTCTTGTTTATTTCATGTTTTCTTTTAAATTAGTTGAAGAATCTTATAGTGAGCATTAAATTTGTGTTACTAACATGTTTGACATTGTTTTGTTGATCTTTTGTTAGTCTATGCAGGTTTTGTGCTCACAAATATATACTATAATATATTTAATATATAATATATATTAGAGTATATATTATATATAATATATACTATAATATATTTAATATATAATATATAGTATATATGAAATATATTATAGTATATTTATATATAATAAATTTATAATAGAGAAAATGAATATCTGTTTATAACAAATAATTGTTATTAACTACATTGAATTTGAAGCCTCGTGAAAAATCAAAATGTGATTACAAAATAGATATCTATATAAACGGATATTCATTTTGTTGGGGAGGAACCCTACCTCATTTTCAAAGGGAGACTATGCATTAAATATATTATATAATATATAATATATATAATATCTAATATATAGTATATGTGAAATATACTATTGTATATTTATATACAATAAATTTATTATATAATAATGGATATCCATTATAAACAAATATTCGTTTTGTTGAAGAAAAACCCTGCCTCGTTTTCAAAGGGAGACTATGTATTAAATATATTAAATATATTATATAATATATAATATATTTAATATATATTATGTGTATATTATATATATATATATTAGATTGCCATATTAAATATATTATGTAATATATAATATATATAATATATAATAATGTATCAAATATATATATATAATATATAATATATATTATATAATATATAATATAATATAAAATATATAATATATATAATATATAATATAATATAATATATATATTTAATATAATATAATATAATATATATATATAATATAATATAATATAATATATAATATAATATATATATAATATATATAATATATTTCATATATATTATATAATATATAATATAAAGTATATGTGAAATATACTATTGTATATCTATATACAATAAATTTATTATATAGTAAACAGATATCTATTTTTTATTCCATTGGATTTGAAATCACGTGGGAATATAAGATAGTTTTGCAAAATGGATATCCATTTATAACAGATCTTTGTTTCTTTGAGGACTTTATAACATGAAATCTTCCTCATTTTCACAAACCCTGCCTCATTTTCGCGACACAGTAGTCAAGCAGCGATCTCCAGTGAGTTCCAGGTATGTGTTTTTTGGGTTTTTTCTATTTTTTTGCTAATTAGTGATTAATTTAAGTTTTTTTTTGCATTCTTTGTAGTTTTATTGATTTTTTTCATTTCTATCTTAACTTACAAAAAAAATTGAAACCCTAGTTAGTGGAAACAAAAGAAAAACATCAAATAAAAAAATTGAACCTTCATTACTAGAAAAAACGCATAAAATTGAACCTAACATACTAAACAAACATAAAATAGAACCTTCATTACCCCCTTTCTACATTTTTTTAAACTGTTTTACATTCTTGTCTATTTTTCCTTCTTCTTTATCACTTATTATCATGTTTCTTAAGTTCTTGCTTTGTTTCTTATTCTTAAGTTAGTATTTTTTTGCTAAACAATTTTTTTTTCAATTTTTTAATTGTTTTGACTCTCCTTAACTCTCAAAATAGAAAAGCTCCTTTTTGGAAGTGCTCTCAATTTCCAATAGTTGGTGAATCTGAATCCATTGTTAATATTGACCAGACAAAACTTGTCCTTGCAACCATAGGGAAATTGGAAAAGTGAATGGGTAATAATTGATGGGCTATGCAAGAGGCTATCATATTGTATCATATACAAATGATAGCCTCCCACACAGCCCATCGATTATTTCCCATTAATGTTTCTCATTTCCCTATGGCTATAGGGACAAGTTTTGTTTAACAATTACTAACTATGTATACAAAGTCACTAAGTATTGACAATTTGGAGCTTAAAACTTCCACATTGTAGTGAGGTAAAAATTTAATGTATTTTAAATGAGATTCACATCACTTTAACAACAAATATTTCTATTTACATGCCTTAGACATAAATGAGTTTTACATATGATGAGGGTGCTAACCCGAGACACAGAAAATCACCCACACAACCAAAGAATATTATTATTATTTAGAATATGAAAGCTTACATGCAGAGGATCTCAAATCCTCAAGTTCTGCAATACATGCAAGTTATGGAAACTACAAAAATTCCCCTTTTCGCAGTATGCGATCTTTCCCCAAAAAACCACCCAAAAATTAGAAACTAGCCCATAAATAACCCCATTTTCAGTTTGAAACCAAAAACACATTTGAATTATGAGTTCTAGCAGCTTGGTGCAGAAAATTACAATTTGAAATTCAAATTTTAAAACTACATTCAAAAATTAGCACATTTTTTAAAATGCACCAACTTCTGGGAGCCATAATTTTTTATCTAGGACTCTATTTGAACCGTTGGAAAGGTCTCAAAGTGAAGAAAGAGCTAAGAACCTGCTCCATTGGTTTCGGTAATTTTTGGGCCTGTACGAGACCGTTTAGTGCCTCAAAATGGACTCGGAAGATTTTTCAAGGAAAAAAGCAAAAACTGAAACTTGAATGACTTTCAAATCAGGAATGATCTTGACTTGATTCTTTTTCCAAAGTTATTTTTTTTTGTCCTAAAGCTTCCCATAAATTTCTTCCTCCTCACGCCTTCAAATTCAAAATTGCTAAAAATAGAAATTGACCAGAAAAGGTAAAAATGTAATTTTGAAAGTTGGGAACTCTTATTCGACAAAAAGGGTATCTAAAAATGCAAAAACATCTATAAAAAGCTAACGAAAAGGAATCCCAAAAGGAAACATATTTTTAGGTGATGTAGGATTTCCCTTACACCACTGGATGCTCCTACATCAGACACCTAAGATAATTTGAGAAGTGACCCTGTCACGTCTCAGATGGTTGAGGAAAACCCAAGCGGTCAACCTCTGCCTTAGACAGCCAAAATGAATCTTCCACAGGCCTTCCTCTCCACTTCACCAAATATTCTTCATACTGCCTATTTCTAGTACTCCTTCCCACATAGCTATCCAGGATTGCTTCAATCTCCTCCCTCTTTGAAGTAGGTGTTGGAATGCCACACTATTCCATTGTTAGTACTTCCTTTGCGCCACCTTCATGATAGTCTATCAAATTTGAAATGTTGAACATAGGAGAAATGTTGACTCCATCCGGCAACTCTACCTCATATGCATTCCCTAAATCATGCCTCTTCAAAATATTATAGGGACCGAACTTCTTCATGTCTTCAATTTGTTATAGGTTCCCACTAGAAACCTTTCTTTCCTCAAGTGTACCATCACTTCATCACCAATCTGAAACTCCTTATTCTTTCTCTTCTAATTTTTCTTAGCCTTATACTGCATATTCATCTTGTTCATATGTTCTCTTACCTTCTCATGTATACTCTTGATGTGTTCTACAAATTCTTCAGCTTCGGCACTTGTCTTCTTCTCTTGGTCCATCTTTCTCAGTTCTGGAGTGGTCCTGGGACTACCTCCATACACAATTTAGAATGGTGATCTACCTATGCTTCTGTTGACAAAATTGTTGTAAGTGAATTCTGTTTGGGGTAAGATCAAGTCCCATCCCTTGGATTTATCTCCTACCAAGCATCTCAGTAGGTTACCTAGACTTCTATTCACAACCTCAGTCTACCCATTAGTTTGGGGATGGCGTGCAGAACTGAACTTCAACTTTGTTTTCAACTTCTTCCACAAGGTCCTCCAAAATTATCCAACAAATTTGGTGTCACGATCTGAGACTATACTCTTTGGAAAACCATATAGCCTCACCACCTCTCTGAAGAACAAGTCAACAATGTGGACTGCATCATGGGTCTTCCGGCACGGGATGAAATGTGTCATCTTCAAAAACCTATCAACTACCATAAATATTGAATCATTCCCTCTTTGTGTCCTTGGAAAACCAAGAACAAAGTCCATACTTATATCCTCCTAGGGCCTCTCTAGTATAGGTAAGGGTTGATACAACCATGTATTATGGCTCACTCCTTTATCCATCTGACATACCCTGCAACTCTGCACAAACTTCTTCACATCCTATGATAACTAAGGCCAATAATAATGCTCACTGATAATGGCAATGGTCTTATCCTGACCAAAATGTCTTGTCATTCCTCCACTATGCTTCTCCTTTATCAGGTTCTCCCTCATGGAGCTCCTCAGAATACACAATTGACTTCTCTTAAAAAACATGCCATCTTGGATTATGAAATCCATCCACTTTGTCCTATCAATTGTAACAGGCTCCTTGCAAGCTTTCCAAGCCTCTACAAAATTAGGATCGTAAAGATACAATGTCTTGAGTTCATTGAACCCAACCACTTCAATCTGAATCTTTGTCAACAATGTCTGCCTCCTACTTAAGGCATCTGCAACCCTATTCGACCTCCCACTCCTATGCTTTAAAACAAAGGTATAACTCTGTAAAAATTCTACCCATTTCATATGCTTCTAATTTAATTTTCCTTAACTATTTAGGTATTGCAATGCTTGATGATCAATATATAGAACAAATTCCTTCAGCAACAGATAATGCCTCCATTTATTTAATGCTTGAACTATTGCATAAAATTCTTGATCATATACAGAGTACTTTCTCTTTGCATCATTTAACTTTTCACTAAAGTAAGTAATGGCCTTACCTTCTTGGCTTAATACTACTCCAATGGCACAACCACTGGCATCACAATCCACCTGAAACACCTTATTGAAATATGAGAGGTCTAGAATAGCTTGTTCTATCACCTTCTGCTTCAATAGATCAAAACTTTTTGCTACCCCCGTGCTCCATTTGTACTCCTTTCTATCCCCTCTCATTGTTTCAGTCAGGGGTGCACAAATACTACTAAAGTTTCTAATGAACTTCCTCTAAAAGCTAGCCAAACCATGGAAAGATCTCACCTTAGTAGCAGTTCTTGGGGTAGGCCATTCCAAAATAGCCTTCACCTTCTCTGGATCCATTTTGAGACCTTCTGACAAAACAACAAACCCCAAGTACACTGACTCCTTCACAAAACTACACTTATTCAGATTAATCAACAATTTCTCTTCTCTTAACTTCTCAAAGACTACAAATATGCATTAAATGCTCATCCAGTGACTTATTGAATATCAAAATATCATCTACATACACAATAACAAAACTTCCCAGAAACTCTTTTAGTACCTCATTCATGAGTCTCAAGAATGTGCTCGATGCATTGGTTAGTCTAAAAGGCATGAATAACAACTCATACAGGCCCTCTTTGGTATTGAAGGCAATCTTCCATTAATATCCCTATTGAATCCAAATATGGTGATATCCACTCTTTAGATCAATCTTTGTTAAGTATTGAGCCCCACTCAAACAGTCCATCAATTCATCCATCCTTGGTAGGGGAAATCTGTACTTGATTGTTATCTTGTTTATGGCTCGAGAGTCTATACACATCCTCCACTCCCCATCCTTCTTCAATGTTGGTATTGCAAATATTGCACATGGACTCAGACTCTCTTGAATCAAACCCTTTCTCAACAACTCATAAACTTGTCTGTTCAACTCCTCATTTTCTGCAGGGGTCATTCTATGAGCTACCTTAGTTGAAAAATTGGCTCCAGGGATCAAATCAATCTAATGACTCATCTTCCTCACTAGTGGTAATCCCTTAGGTACATTATCAGAAACAATATCCTGAAACTCATTCAATAATCCAGAAACTTCTACTGGTAGCTTCTCATTGTCTTTCTTATCCATTCTAGGAATCAATGCATAACACATATGCTCATGCTTCATGCCTTCTAAAAAATTTATTCCATCAACATAAAAAACTCTAGCACTACTACATACCTTTTCTTCGGCCTCCTTCAAAGGTTTCAACTTATGGCGGACTCCATCCTTCATCAGTGAATAAGTGTTTGCATGGCAATCATGTATAGCTCGTCTGTCGAACTGCCATGGCCTCCCCAACAACATGTGACATGCATCCATGGGGATGATATCACAAAGTACCTCATCATGATAGCTTTTGATCTTGAAATTCACCAGGAATTGCTCATTGACTAGAACTTTGTGGTCTTTTTGCAACCATGCAACCGATACGGATGTGGATGTCTTTCCCTCTTCAGCTTCAACTTCATAACAATCTCTTCTAACACTAGATTATCGGTGCTCCCACTATCAATAATGACATCATAACATTTTCCTTCACACTTGCACCTTGTGTGGAATAGATTCTTCCTATGTTCTGGCTCCTTCTCTTCAGTCACCAGAGCTCTTCTAACTACTAGGGCTTATCCCCTTTTAGCATCATCTGAATGCTCAGATTGAGCCTCCTCATCTACTTGTGCAACCCTTGCATGACCTTCCAGCCTTTTGTCTATCCTTCCTTGGTGTTGTGGACATTCATAGGCTCGATTCCCTTCTTCACCACACTGGAAACAAGTTCCTCTAAAACCACCTCTTCTAGGTCCTTGTCCAAATCTTCCTTGTCCTCTACCTCTTTGATTGCCATTGTTTTGATCATGAGGGTGGTAGAAGTTATCATTCTTCTGGCTTCGGCTGGTACCCACATCTTCATTTTTCTTCTCATCTTCATTTCATCTTCTAGAAGTTCTTCCACCACCCCTTCCGCTTTGACCTCCTTGTCCTTTTTGCTTGTTGTCAAATCTTTTGTTCAGCATCTCTTCAACTCTCACAAAAAACTAATACACATCCTCATTGGTGGTCATTCTGACTAGGCTTAGCTCCTCTTGAATGCTCGGCCATAACCCATTAAGATAAAATGGCTACCTTCTCCTTGTTGGCCTCTGCATGGCCCATTCTGATGATCATCTTGTGAAAATATTATGTGTATTCTTTCACAAATCTGTTTCCTTGCTTCAACCCTTGCAATTTCTTCAGCAAATCTAACTCGTAGCCCACTGGTATGAACTGCTTCTTTAGTTTCTCCACCATGCAATCCCAATTAATGATCTTTCCTTTTACTCTTTGATTTCTCTCCAACTAAACTTCATTACACCAAATATTTGTGTGGCCCTTCAACTTCATTTTTGTAAAATTAACCCGATTTGGGTCCTCTATTTCTTCATACTCAAAATACTCTTCCAGCTCGTTGATCCAGTTGATCAACTCTTCTAGGTTCAGACTTCCAGAATAACTGGGAACTTCTACTCTAGGTCTTTTTCTGATCTTTGAAATGGCACTTATCAACCGCATTTGATCTTGATCAATCACTTCTTCTTTCTCTTCTACATCTGAATCTTCCACCTCTTCTTCATCCTCACTTTCTTCTCTCCTTCTCAGGTTTAACCCTCTTCTCATTTGTTCCTGCAATGCATCAATTTGTTTCTGGAGGGCTTTGAAACCCTCGACTGCCAATGGATCTCTTCCACCAGCATTCCTACCACCTCTAGCACCACCACGCCTACCAGGCATCACTCTTGGAGGCATCTTGAATATATCAAACCCACAACCACAGTCCTGATGTGAACTGCCTCACGATTGGCGATCTGTCCACACGCTCAAGAAAACCTGCTATGATACCACCTAATGAGGGTGCTAATCCAAGACACATAAAATCACCCACACAATCAGAAAATATTATTATTATTCAGAATATGAAAGCTTACATGCAAAGGATCTCAAATCCTTGAATTTTGCAATACACGTTGTGTGAGTAAAATATGAGTAAATGAATAACAAACACAATCAATAAGACATTTTATTAAGAGATTCAAACAACAATTAATCTAATTAAAATAAGAAATCTCTCAAAGTTGTCCCATTTCTCTCTAACTCCAAAGATTTATTAAATCACTATGGCTCTCAGATTGTGTAAGTATTGTGACTATTAAAATGCCAATCTAGAGAATGAGATGATGTAAAATGCAAGAATCTATTCCTATATGATAATTGCTAAATGATGTTTTTTGAGGATTTTGTAGATGACATTGACATGAAACTAATAAAAGGAACCATTGTAAACTAAGATGTACCTAAATGAAAAGCCATGATTATGATTGCTATTCTAAAATGAGTTGCTATTGCTATTGCTCAAATGTTTGATTGCTCTAATGTTATTTCTGCAAAGTAAGATTGCACAAAGTTGGGATCTTTTTCCTGTGGAAAGAAGCTATATTTATAGATTCCCGGCAACATAATTGTGATGTGGCAGCAAGTAAGGTTCTGGATTTGATTTGAAAGATCGAATGGTGAAGGATAAAGAAGCCTGGGAAGATTATGGAGATTGTTCCTCCCCACAAAAAAAATCAGCCAAATGATAGGAATGATCAATGGAAGAAGATGAAGAAATTTTCCTGTAATTTGTCTGTGAAGGCTGAGTTGAATTAATTAGATATAAAATATTTAATTTTGTTGGTGGATATGATGAGTGAAAAGAGGAAATAGTTGTAGAAATATGCTTTAATTGAATATTTGGATTTATTCAATTTTAGCAAGAAATTGGAAATATTCAATTTAGAGGAAATTGGAATATTTGGAAGAAAATAATAATTATTAAATAAAACAAATATTTGAAATTGTTTATTTAATAAAAGAGGGATAATGATAATTAAATAAGACTATGACTTAGTTTATTTAATTAAGAGGGAATAAATAATTAAATAATACAAACTATTGAAGTTGATTATTTAATTAAAAGAGAATAATTAGAAGAATGTAAATAGAATAGAAGAATTAAATAAATGAACTATATAAATAAATAATTTTATTTATTTAATAGTAGATGAATTAAAGGTTAATTAATCAAATAAATGTATTTAATTAATCATATTTATCCAGACCATTTTTAGGTGTATACATTTTGCCCCTCTTTGAAGTCATGTGTTTACGCATTGCTTCAAAGAAAATTTTGTTGCTAGTACTGATGAGAATTTTTTGATATTTCCTAGACGATTTTTAGGTGATGATGGACATATTCCCCCTCGGGAGATAAATCGATGAATTTTTTAATTTTTTTAATTGTTTTGGATTTTTTAAAATTTTTATGTTTTTGATGATTTTTGCGATGATTCGATGATAATTTGATGATGAAACGATTTATCTCTCGACAAATAATGTGAAAAATTCCCTTGTGATGAAATAATGAATTAAGCCCCTTTTGAAATTAAAATTAAATAAATCCCATAAAAATCCCTCTTAATTAACCCATAAAAGGTCAAAAAGTTGATTTTCAAATCCATTTGTGCATTTTGAGTTTGAAAATTTGAGAGGGAGAGAAAATTTAGCATTTGGGGCAAAAATGTCTATTCCATACCACACTCACTGTTTCGAGCATGTACGACAACACAACCGCCTGACCGCATACGGACCTCTGATATGTACCCTAGAAACCTCTTCATAATTTGTGTTTTTTTATTTTTGTGCTTTTATGTCTTTTAAATTCCATTTTATTTCTTTTAGCGCATTGATAGGCCGATGTAGCGCATAGAATTGTTGTTCTAGTGCATCCATAGAAATAGCGCATTTATAGGACAAATTAGCATATAGACCATTTCAACACATAGGTGACCTAGTTTAGCATGTTCAATCACTAAAATGGTGCATTGGATGTTATAGTGCATTGGTCACCTGAAATAGCGCATTGATATCTTGAAATGGCGCATAAACAAATTTAGCACAATGACCGCCTATTTTGGTGCACTGATGGGTTTGAATGGTGTATTAACTTCTCTGGCACATTGAATATTTGTTTTAGCGCATTGAAGTCAGAATGATGAAATTTGTCAATTCACTCCCTAATTTTGATTATTTCCGATCATGTCAGCCTTTGAGTTGATGTTGATTGATGATCCTGATAGGTTAGATGATTATCAACCTCATGATAGGTGAGGTTTGATGATTGATTGATGATAATTAACCTCATGATAGGCAAGGAATAATTATAGTTTGATTGATAAACCTCATGATAAGCGAGGTTGATTTGATTAATTGACCTCATGATAAGCGAGGTGCAATAATAGATTGATGATTGACGTCATGATAGGTGAGGTTCAATGATAGTTTCTCATGAGATTTGATCAAAGTCTCACCAGAGCTGATTAGATTTGATAGGCTGATTGATGCTTGATTAATTGACAAAGATTATTAACATTTGATATTCTGTGATGATAAGAGGCTTTGATGAACTTACAGATCCAAGAGTGGTTTCCTAGGACATTTGATTTGATACCACAGCTAGTGTAGCCTGAGACAGCAGTTATCACATGATGTGGTTTGTCTTCTCTTCTAGATATGCCTCATCTTAGGATTAATCGGGGACTATTGACAGCATTAGTAGAGATATGGCATAGTGAGCACAATGCCTTCCACCTTCCTACTGGCGAGATGATAGTGACTCCCGAGGATGTATGGCGGATCTTGCAGATACCCATTGTTGGGGAGTTGATAGTTTATGATTCTTCTAAGCAGGGTGGGACTAATGTGTTGCGTTGAGTGTTTCAGGATGATATGATTTGTGGATACAAGATCCCATGGTGAGAGATAGTGGATGCCTATGCTACCTTATTATCGGTACTTGATTTCATTGGAGGATTCCTTTGTCCTGATCGAAGGTCAAAGGGACTTTCAGATGGATGGGGTCATATTTTGGAGAGCATGATCATCCATGGTACTAGATATGCTTGGGGTATGTGCATGCTTTCCCACCTTTACCCTGATTTGCATCAGGTGGTCTACCTTGGAGGGGTCAGTTTGTCTTCAGGAGTTACATTACTTTAGGTGTGGACGTGGGAGCATATAGCTATTACTCATCCAGTTACAAATAGGTAGCAACCTGCAATGAGGCCATACGTTCACGCATATGCAAGTCCACTTGCTCAGCCTAGACTGGGCAAACTAGAGCATTGGAGGAGATTCCTTGATGATATTGAGGTAATTACATGGCAGACCTATCTTGATTGTGAGTAGTGGCCAAAGGATGATACAGAGATGCCATACTTATGTCAGTCCATGTTCCTGATTGGTAGAACACATTTCGTCATTGAGAGATTTTTTTTAGGAGGGTGTTTAGACAGTATGGCATAGTACAGGGCATGCCTCAGGGTGTTTCCCATTTTGCATGACGTCAGATAGATACCATTGATTGGGGACCCTACTTATCATATGATACTATAGTGTAGGAGTACCAGGGTCTACCAGCCTTTATTTGGGAGATTCATCCTGAGTCATCAAGGCTCCGATTACCGATGAGTATGCATAGTATCTCATTTTACATCCCTTTCCACATATCTCTATTCCATATGAGCCAGTTCTGATACCAAGTGAGGAGGAGATGGCAGTTGCACACAAGCGCCAACAGAGTAGAGATGAAGGAGATGATGAGGAGGAGATGGCAGTTGCACACAAGCGCCAATAGAGTAGAGATGAAGGAGATGATGAGGAGGAGGAGGATTTGGATGATGTGGAGAGCAGTGATGATGATGAGGGAGATCGAGATGGTGATGGAGGAGATGAGGTTGGAGGAGGCCTGGCATTTGAGGTTAGAGACTTCATGGTTCCTCATAAGAGGTGATCACTGGTAGCTCCAATAGAGCAGCATGTATAGATTGGAGTACCCTCCCAGTAGCAACAGATTCATATTGCTAGCCTGCAGGTTCAGGTGCAGAAACTATAGGGTCAACTGGCACAGGCCCAGGGGGTTATTAGTCCAAACACAAACTCAGATGAAGACATAGGCACAAGCTCATGCACAGGCTCTCTCATAGTTACAGGCATAGTTGATAGCTATACAGGCATAGATAGCCTCTTTTACAACAGAGAGAGATACAACTAGACAAGCCATAGAGCAAGCACAGGGATTGGCTGATAGATTGAAGAGATTAGTCGATGGTACCTCGTAGCTAATTATATGAGAGAGTTTCTCCATGTGGGTAGAGAGGTCGATACCATGATGTATTTCCTGCAGAGTAGAGAGTCAGTTATTCTCAGTCTCGATCAAGCAAGACTCATTCCAAGACTGTTAGAAGGGGTGTGACATAGCCTCTATCGAGATATCTAAGAGATCCTAGTACGTTTGGTGGGGAAGGTACTGGTCCAAAGATGTCAGCTCCATCTGGGGCTAGCAGCACATAGTTTCATGATTCATTCCCTAATGTATGTTGAGACATGATGTATACTTCAATTTTTTGATTCATGGCCATTTTGATGTTGTATCTCTTTACATTTCAGACATCATTGTATACTTAACATTATGATTTTTGAGATTTATATGATATGCGGTGGATTTATCGATCTATATGTGTTCTATATGATTCTATGATTGATGCTTATGATGGATACCTTTAATTTCTTATTCTATATGCCATGTGATGTTTTATATGATGATGTTATGGATGCAATTTATAATCATGATAACATGCTATGATTTTATGTTGTTCTATTAAATATGTTAAATTTTATTATGCCTATAATGATGATATATGGATGCATGATGCCCGTAGTATTTACATGGATCAATAAATGTATGATAATGTATATACCCAAATGATATGATAATGCCACTATATGTATGATTTTGGATATGATGCTTCTATGATTTATGACATGATGATGCAAATGGGATACGATGCACTTTATTGTTGTTATTGAAAATGCAAATATATGATGTAATGAAAGAATGAATGAATGATTAAATATGATGATACTTCTTATGTATGATGTATGGTATGGAAATGTTAATGAAAATGCAACTATATAGATAAATTTTTTTGGATTTTTTTCTTATGAAACTATATGATGTGATGTACAAATGAAAAATATGATATAATAAATGCAAATATATGATCAAATGTAAGAATGATTAATGATATAATAATTCCTTCCAATGTATGCTATGCAAATGATTATGCAACTACATTATAGTGATGATGTTTTTGTTAATGTCAAGTATACTCAATCCATCAATGATAAAAAGATAACATTGTTTTTTAATTCTCCACCAGCCTTTGGAATAAACTACTATGTAGATGCAAAACTAAGATGAATGCAATCTAATTTAACCATGTAGATCTGTATATGTCAAATTTTTCATTTTAACAGTCTATTTATCATGCTTTTTGTCATCATTGAGCCTTTAAAATGTTGAAATTGAGTACAAGCATCGATGGTATGAGTTAGACCATGATGACCTGAGTACTACTTTCATGATTTTTGATATTGCAAGTGAACACAAGCATCTAGGTATAATTAAACCAAGATAACCTGAGAATTTCTTGTGTAAATAGACAAGAATAAATCATTTTACTATGTGAATTGGAATGTCATCAGTGATACTTTGCAGAGCACATCTCATGACAATTCACACAATAATAATGATCAACTCACAGACAGCAAACAAAGAAAATACAATTCTCCTTTTGTGCTTCTCTAGTTCAATACATCATCGAGTTGCTCCAAAGAAATGATAACAAAAATTAAAGTGCAACATTTGAACATTCAAGATAAAGCAATGAAATCATGATTCAGAAGAATATCATCCATCTAAAGTTGTTTTGATTGATTTGATTTCAGTTGTTTGATTTGGATGGTTTGACCTTTTGTAATGTTTTGATGTCTGATGTATGTTCAATGTTGAGTTTCCCTATGATCATTGTGTTTGCTTCATTGTCATACTGTTGTTTGTCCATTTTATTAAGTTCAAAGTTTATTGCCCCTAGTGAATTCAGGATTTTTCCCCCAAGCTAAGGTGAGACACGACCACAATTGCTAGGATATGCACATGAGGTTCTCTTTTTCAAAGAGATGTTGAATGATGGAAAAAGTGAACAAAAAAGCAATGCATCTAATAGATGGAAAAGATAGTTTAAATCACAAGTAGCGCCTATTTCCAAGTTTTCACTATATGTTTTATTGCACTTTTTTAGACTTTATGATTTTTTCTCTTTTCTTGATTTGTTTTTGTTTTTTTGTCACCAAGACACCTGTTTTCCACATTTTCATCAAGGTGACCATTTTCCCAGGACCTTAACTGTGCACTAGATGATTCGAGTGTAGAATTTTGAGATGGAGACTATTGATAGGTTCATCGAATAAATCCCCTTTAGGTGTAGACAACTATTAGGCTCCAGATCCATAGACTAATATGACAACAAAGGGACCTAGCTAATTAGGTTCAAACTTCCCTTTATTTTCTTTGTCCTGTTGATTTCAAGGGTTTTCCTTTAAAACCAAGTCACCAACCTAAAATACTCTAGGTTTTACCCTGTGATTGTAGCTTCTCAACATCCTCTATTGATATGCCTTCAAATGGTCCATAGCTTGTTGACGACGTTCATCCAACAGTTCCAGCTCATGAAGTCTAGACACTCTATAATCCTCATCTGAAATAATTCCTTTTAGTGACACACAAAGTGATGGTATCTCCACCTCAATAGGTAGGATGGCCTCTGATCCATATACCAAGGCATATGGTGTCGCCCTTGTAGGTGTTTTCATGCTAATTTGGTATGCCCACAGAGAAGGATTTAATTGACTATACCAATCACATCCAACATCATTGACTTTTTTCTTCAGACTTTTTAGAATAGTTTTGTTTGAGGCCTCTGCTTGGCCATTTCCTTGAGGATAGTATGGGGTTGAAAAATGATGTTGGATATGAAACCTCTCACACAGTTCTTGAACATCTTGATTCTTAAAAGGTCTACCATTGTCTATGACAATGGACTGAGGAATGTCATACTGACAAATGAGGTAATTTAGTATGAAAGAAGAAATTTGTTTGCCAGTGATTGTTGTCAAGGAAATAGCTTATATCCACTTTGTAAAGTACTTTATGGTCGTGATTATAAATTTGTGTCCATTGGATGAAGATGGATTAATCTTTCCTACCAGGTCCAATCCCCACTGACAAAAAGTCCATGTTGAAGTGAACAGTTGCAATTCTTATGCTGGTGTGTGAATTAGGTTACCATGGATTTGACATTTCTGGCACTTCTTAACAAACTAAAAAGATTCCTCCATATTTGGCTAGTAATACCCCAAACAGAGGAGTTTCTTCATTAAGGTTAGTCCTCTTGAATGAGTTCCACAAATACCTTCATGAACCTCATGCAAGGCTGTCGCAGACTCGTTATGTTCTAGACACCAAAGAAGAGTACCATCCAGACCTCAACGGTAAAGTATGTCGGCAATTAAGGTATGTAGTGCGGTTTGGCGAATGAAGTTGCATTTCTGGTTTTTGGAAAGGTCGGGAGGAAGGATATTGTCTTTGAGGTAAGCATAGGTCTTTCCATAAATTAAGGATTCAATGTCAACTAAATGGCATATGGTTTGAGATTCAATATTTTCATAAGCAGGATTAGACACTTGTTCCACCATAAACTCATAACGACCTTGCTTTTCTAGTATTTGTAAGAGAGAAGCAATTGTCACCATAGCATCAGTGGATTTGTTTTCTTCCCTTGGAATTTATTCAAATTTGATATCTACAAAGTACTTTTTGTAATCATCCACCATTTTCTTATATAGCATCAAATTTGATATCTACAAAGTACTTTTTGTAATCATCCACCATTTTCTTATATAGCATCAACTTCTCATCTTTGGTTTGATATTCATCATTTACCTAATAAATGACTAGTTGTGAATCTCCATATACTTGTAGCTCTATGATCTTCCATTCAACTACCACTTTGATGCCAATGATTAATGCCTTGTATTCAACTACGTTATTTGTACATGGAAACATGAGTCTGTAGGACTTTGGGATGGTATTTCCTTGAGGTGTAACAAAAAAAATTCCCACACTTGACCCACGTTGTGTGTAGGACCCATAAAAATATTTAGCATCCATTGTTGTGTTGTCATAGTAAGAATGTCTGCATCAGGAAACTCAATGCTCAATGGACAATCATCTGGTAGTGGACCTTCGGCTAACTAATCGGTGATCACCTGACCCTTGATGGCTCTTTACATACTAGATGTCAAATTCACTCAAGAGCATGACCCACTTAGCTATTCTTCCTGTTAGGGAAGCCTTGCTAAGTAAATGCTTTAATGGATCAATCTTTGCTATGAGTTTGACTGTGTGGGTTAACATGTAATGCCACAATTTTTGAGTAGAAAGCACCACTACCAAACAAGCTTTCTTGATGAAAGTGTAATTTATCTCATAACCATTCAAATTCCTACTGATATAATAGATAGCTTGTTCCTTTCCCATAGGATCTTCCTACGCTAATAGAGCGCCCAAAGAAATCTCAATTGTTGCAATGTATAGTAATAATGGTCTCTCCTCTGTAGGTGGCATTAGTATGGTTGGTGACATCATATATTTTTTTATTTGATTGAAAGTTGTTTCACATCCTTGATCCCATTTGAAAGAGATATTTTTATGTAACAAATGATTGAAGGGATGACTTTTGTCTGCTAATTGGGAGATAAACCTCCTGATTGATTGTAGCCTACCCTGTAGAGATCGTAGTTTACTGATATTCTTAGGTGGCATCATTTCCATTATGGCCTTGACCTTGGTGGGATCCACTTCGATACCCTTTTCTAAAACTATGTATCCTAGAAGCTTCGCTAATGTAACACCAAACACACATTTCTTAGTATTTAATCTGATATTGAACTTCTCTAATCTGGTAAAGATTTTATCCAGGATCTCTAGATGTCCTTATCTGGTATATGACTTTTCTAATATATCATCCACATAATCCTCCATAAAGGTATGCATCATGTCATGGAAAATTGTGATCATTGCTCGCTGATATGTAGCCCTTGCATTTTTCAACCCAAAGGGCATGACGTTCTAGCAAAATGTTCCCCATGGACATGTGGATGTTGTTTTCTCCTAATCTTCTAGTGCTATTTTGATTTGGTTGTAACTTGAGAAGCCATCCATTAGTGATAAAAAGGTGTGTCCTATTGTTAAGTCTACAATAATGTCAATGTTTGGCAAAGGAAAATAGTCCTTTGGGAATGCCTTGTTGATATCTCTGAAGTTAGTATATATTTTGATACTACTATCTAGTTTAGAAATAGGTACAATATTAGAAATCCACTCAGCATAATCAATAGATCTGATGAATCTTGCATCTAACAACTTTTTCAGCTTTGCTTTTACCAACAAGGTGATATATGGATGCATTTTCCTTAGTTTTTGCTTCACGGGTTTTATTCCAGATGGTAGAGATAAATGAAGCATTAGAAGATCTGGATCTAAACCTGGCATATCAAAGTAAAACCAAGCAAAGTTAATGTGTCTTTCCTCAAAGAACTTAGTGAATTTAGGCTTTTCTTGTTTTGTCATAGATGCTGCCAGATGTAGAGTTTTTTCATTTTTTGTTGTGCCCAGATTGATAGACTGTGTAGGCTCCACCAATACTGATGATCTTTCATGATAGTGTTGTGGAAGGGTGTCAAATATCCCATCTTTTGATGCCTTAGAGAGATTTTCACCATTAGATCTATTATTCTTGTTTTCAATTTTTCAACTGGAAGATTTGACACCCGCCTAACTCAGAGCATCATTATGAGATTTATGATTAGAACTTTTGTCAATTTTTTCACAACAAAGGAAATTAACGATAGCATCATTATTCGCAAAGATAGGTACATTGATAGGTTCAATTGGTTCCCAATCGATAAGTTTAGGATGTATTAAGGGTAAAGGTCATCAAATTGGCTAAGGTCAATGGTAGTGAGGGTTCCGATAGCCATGTTGTCAAGGTTTTCAATAGCGATGTCAAGGTCTATGATATTACTCTCCTCCAAGTCATCTATCTCACTCGATATTTGTACATCCTCACTTGAGTCATCAATATTTTGTGATCCAAATACAAGCAGTCTAGTCCCCGAGCTTTGTTCCTCCTCACGTGTGGCTGCATACTCTTTTATGACATAAATTTGTATGTCCTTGTATGATGTTTCAGATAAAGAATCCCACTCATACTCATTGGAATTTTTTTCATAACTATCCTGCACTTGAAGAATTCTTTCAACAACTTTATGAGTGATTTCTTCTTTTGTTTCTTCTTTATAACCTAGTCTCATTTTGTCCTTTGAATGAAGTGTGAGAGGTTGGATGGGCTCTACAATGCCCTCTTTTCCTTTGCCAATAGGTCCTTGTCCTTCATACCCCATTTTCTCTAATATTGTCTTTCCCTTTCCATATTGATCTATCTTTATGTTAATAGTTGTTGATGTAGATGCTTCCTCATCTTTGTAGAGCCAATTGAGGATGGCCTAATCTTCAGATTCATCTTCTAACGTACTTGCCTTTACAAATCTATCATCCAAAACCATGGTAGGTTGTGATGATTGTTGTGTTAATGTTGATGGTTTCCCATATGATCTTGGAGATGGCAATAGTTGTGAAAGACATAGAGATTGGTCAATGGAATACTCTCCCATGCCTTTATCTTTTAATTGGATCTTTTCATTGAATTTCTATAATAGTGAATTCAATTGACCTTCGTTGTTTGATGGAGTGGATTCAACAACACTTGTATCTTTTTACTTGTCCTTTTTCTCAACCCATTTAGATACCACATTTGTTTTCCTTTCACTGTTGGATGGACTAGAAGTGTTTGCTTCCCTATTATGGGGCACAAAAGTGTCTTGAGGTGTTTTAAGCATGTTACAATATTGGGGATTATTATAGTTAGCTAAAATAGTGACTTCTTGTCCATTGACAGGAAAATTTAAGCACTGATGATAAGTTGAAGGTATTGCTTGCATTTCATGAATCCAAGGATGTCCCAAGAGTATATTATATGTCAGCTCTTTGTCTAGTACTTGGAAAACTATATTCTTCACAAGTGGTCCTGCTTGAATAGGCAACATGATCAATCCCTTTGAGGATCTTTCTTCTTCACCATAATCTTTTATTGTGATTTTCCTTTTGACATCAATAGCATTATCAAAATATCCTAGTGCACGGACTAGTTTTAAAGTGCAAATGTTTAAACTGGCCCCACCATCTATTATGATACATTTAACACGGTGTTTGTGGATTAAGACTTCAATGTGAAGGGTGGCATTGTGTGGAAGAGTAAGTTATACATCATCTTGTTCAGAAAATGATAGGCAGTGAGGCATGGTTAAGTGTCCCACCATAGCCTAAAATTGGAAAACTTCCAGAGTATTGGGTACTATGGTGGCCACAAGAGCTTGTTCCAAAACCTCCTTATGAGATGGTGAGATTTTAAGGATTTCTAATATTGCTATTTGGGCTGGTATTTTCTACAGTTGATCGACTATGTTGTACTAATTTGATGGGACAGCAGTGGTTTTAGATGCAACTCCTTTCAATATTAATTTGGATTGCCCCCTTGTTGTCATGTTGGCTGGTTGATAATCTTGCTTTTCCCTAATTTTTATGACATTAATTTGATTATTAGATATGACCATATTTGGGATCAGATTTAATGGTATGATGTCATTGATTCCAATGTTATCAACTTGATTATCAGTGGCACCATTATTCTCAACCTCAAAAATGCAATGAATAGTGTTGTCATAAATGTAATTTACATTTTTACCTTTACTGTTTGTAGAAAAATATTCTTCCTTTTCATAATTTGGTAAAGGATTTTTAAATGCACTATGATCATTGTTCATTTGATGTCCTTCTACGAATACTTTCTTGTTATCAATCAAGTCTTGTACTAGATGTTTTAACTACATACAATTATTTGTTTTGTGTCCTTTTTTTTTATGAAAGTCACAGTAATTTGTATCATTCCACCATGATGGCTTTACTCTTGGTTCCCAATTTCTTGCTTTAGGTAATGTGATAAGTCCATGTGTAAGAAGTTCTCTCATGGTTGATTCTAGTGTTTGTCCCAATGGTGTGAATCTTCTTCGATTTGATGGTTTTTGATATGATTGTGGTTTAGATTCACCATTGTTTGGATTGTTGTTTTGTTGTTTTGATTGACACTTTGATTTATGTTTTGGTCATTGTTTTTTCCTTTGTAATCTAGTCAAAACTGGCATACAAGTGTTGTTATTTTCACTAAAATTTGATCTTTTGTTTGGATGAGTGCCAAGGATATTAACTAAGTCAAATAGAATGATAAATTCTATTGTTGATACTAAGTTAAACTCTGATTATTTTGCTTTGCTTTTTTATTGTAGCATGACAAATCCTAATAACGAAACTTACCTTAACAATCAGATTTATGATTGGTGATTTTTAGGCACTTTAGAATGTAAAACCTTGGTTTAGTTTGAAGAATTTCACTTGAAAAGTTGTCTTTGAAAAGTTTTGAGACACTAGTTTGACTAATAAAATGTGTATGTTTTGATAAAAATCTAGATACTGATGGTAACTATCTAACTGATGGGGAAAATAACTCTCTGGTTTTTTATTCTGTGGATGCGGTATAACAGACCTCAGATGCGCTATAATAGACTTTAGATGTGCTATAACAGACCTCAGGTGTGCTATAACAAAATTCAGACGTGCTATAAAAGACCTCAGATGTGCTACAATAGGGTGTGAATGCGCTGATAAACTGATTGAATGAGCTGACAAACTGGGTACATGCATTGAAACAAAGGTTGGTTGAGCTAAAATTATGGGTAAATGCGCTAACAGACTGGGTAGATGCGTTGTAAAATAGGACAGATGTGTTGAAATAGAGTTTAAATGTGTTTTTTAAATATGGAAGATGCACTAATAGACTGGGTAGATGCGCTAAAATAGAGGTTGGTTGTGCTAATCTGGAAGTGGTCACCATTTTGTCCATTTGTTCTTCTTTTTCTTAGTAAAAGGATTGACTCCAAGTTGTAATTTTCTAACCAATGAAGATTTTGGAGGGGTATTTTGTTTGTAAATCTTGGAATTTGATGATCTATTTGGATGATACCTCTGAAAATGACTTTACACACAACAACAAGTTTGTAAACATTGGTTTCAACACTACGTATTAAACAAAGAGTGTGTATTCTAGAACCGAGTTTTATTCTTTCAATTTCCACTAGTTTAACACAAATAAAGACAATTCAAGCACTTTTCTAGTTATCAAGTAGGTCACTTAGAATATCATAGCCCACAGCTTACAACTATGTCAGCTCACACAGCCTTGTCACCCCCTAGAGGGCACCCGTGTGTTTTCCTTTCCCGATTCTTAACCAAAGTCGAATCCTCCACTTTTGGCCAGGGTCTCTAATAGTTATTTAGTGAGTGTCTTGGGGGCAGATTCTTCCCTCCCCTTGCACCGTGATATAAAAAGTGTTTAGAAACTGACACAGTTGGATTCTACACTAAATTTCTTAGAAAGGGTATCCGTTCGGCGCAGAAAATGATAAATTGCCTCAGGAGACCTCCCAATCTTTAGAAAAAATATTTTGGGGATGGTTATCTTGCACACTGCCATTGAATTGTGGGTTTCCCAAATTCGCTTTTGATTAGAGTGGGTTGGAAAACCTGGCTTTGGTTGTTCCCGCTTAGGTCATTCCCGTAGGGTGAGTACTTTTTCCCACTATGGCAAGCCTTCTAAAGGTGTTAATAAAGTAGGATAGAAAATCTAGCATTCTGATCACCTAGTTAAGGGGAGAGCATAAGCCTATTGCTTTCGAAACACAGTGGACATGGAGTTAAAACTATTTCTCTAATTAAGCTAGATGCACTATCTTAACCAAAGGAAAAGAAATAATAAAATTAAATCCCTATAAACACCATTAGTAATTTGTAATTTTTTGTCTTTGACTAGCATAAGTGTTTCCAACAATTGTCTTTGACTAGCGTATTTTGTACCTACAAGATAGAAAACAAGGATTAATTCTCGAAAATATAAAATTCTACAAAAATAGTCAGATGCGCCATAACAGTCATTGGATGCGCTAAAATAGGATTTATATGTGCCAAAATAGTATTTAAATGTGCTAAAATAATAGATCAATGTGCTACAGAATTTAATGTATGCGCTAAAATAGAGGTTAGATGTGATGTAGAAAAACCCCTTAATTGTAGTGAAACTGGTACTAGATGCGCCAAAATAGTCTTCATATGTACCAGAATATTCTATGGATGCGTCAAAACAGTGATTGGATGCGCTAATCTGGAGGTCGTATGCGTTGTAAAAACTCTTGATCATGCAAAACTAAAACACGTCAAAAACCTGCAAACAAACTTTTTTAGAAAAGATGTTAAAAATGGGGCTTTTGGCCCTACGATGGGCGCCAATTTATGTGAGTAAAATATGCATAAATGAATAACAAACACAATCAATAAGACATTTTATTAAGAGATTCAAACAACAATTAATCTAATTAAAATAAGAAATCTCTCAAAGTCGTCCAATTTCTCTCTAACTCCAAAGATTTATTAAATCATTATGGCTCTCAGATTATGTAAGCACTGTGACTGTTAAAATTCCAATCTATAGAATGAGATGATGTAAAATGCAGGAATCTAATCCTATATGATAATTGTTAAATGATATTTTGAGGATTCTGTAGATGAAATTAGCATAAAACTGATAAAAGGAACTATTGTAAACTAAGATGTAGCTAAATGAAAAGCCATGATTATGATTGTTATTCTAAAATGAGTTGTTATGCTATTGCTCAA
Organism: Sequoia sempervirens; assembly: GCA_007258455.2. NCBI lineage: Eukaryota > Viridiplantae > Streptophyta > Pinopsida > Cupressales > Cupressaceae > Sequoia > Sequoia sempervirens. The sequence continues at coordinate 55,461,001 of VDFB02179234.1, forward strand.
ATGTTTGATTGCTCTAATGCTATTTCTGCAGAGTAAGATTGGACAAAGTTGGGATCTTTCTCCTATGGAAAGAAGTTATATTTATAGATTCTCGGCAGCATATTTGTGATGTGGCAACAAGTAAGGGTCTGGATTTGATTTGAAGGATTGAATGGTGAAGGATGAAGAAACCTGAGAAGATTATGGAGATCGTTCCTCCCCACAAAAACATTCAGCCAGAGGATAGGAATGATCAATGGAAGAAGATGAAGAAGTTTGCCTATAATTTGTCTCAAATTTGTCTCCAAATTTTCCTGTGAAGGCTGAGTTGAATTAATTAGATATAAAATATCTAATTTTGTTGGTGGATATGATGAGTGAAAAGAGGAAATAGCTGTAGAAATATGCTTTAATTGAATATTTGGATTTATTCAACTTTAGCAAGAAATTGGAAATATTCAATTTTGAGGAAATTAGAATATTTGGAAGAAAATAATAATTATTAAATAAAACAAATATTTGAAATTGTTTATTTAATAAAAGAGGGATAATGTAATTAAATAAGACTATATGATTTAGTTTATTTAATTAAGAGGGAATAAATAATTAAATAATACAAACTATTGAAGTTGATTATTTAATTAAAAGAGAATAATTAGAAGAATGTAAATAGAATAGAAGAATTAAAGAAGTGCACTATATAAATTAATAATTTTATTTATTTAATAGTAGATGAATTAAAGGTTAATTAATCAAATAAGTGTATTTAATTAATCAGATTTATCAAGACCATTTTTAGGTGTATACACATGCAAGTTACAGAAATTCCCCTTTTCGCAGTATGCGATCTTTCCCCAAAAAGCTACCCAAAAATAGGAAACTAGCCCATAAATAACTCCCTTTTCGGTTTGGAGCCAAAAACACATTTGAATTATGAGTTTTAGCAGCTTGGCGCCGAAAATTACAATTTGAAATTCAAATTTTAAAACTACATTCCAAAATTAGCACATTTTTGAAAATGCACCAACTTTCGGGAGTCATAACTTTTGATCTGGGACTCCGTTTGACAAACAGTTTGAACCGTTAGAAAGGTCTCGGAGAAAAGAACGCACTAAGAACCTACTTTCTTGGTTCTGACAATTTTTGGGCCTGTATGGGACCGTTTAGTGCCTCAAACTGAACTTGGAAGATTTTTCAAGGAAAAAAGTAAAAAATTGAAACTTGAATAACTTTCAAACCAAGAATGATCTTGACCTGATTCTTTCACCAAAGTGCTTATTTTTTGTCCTAAAGCTTCCCATAAATTTATGCCTCCTCATGCCTTCAAATTCAAAATTGCTAAAAATAGACATTGACCAGAAAAAGTAGAAATGCAATTCTGAAAGTTGGGAACTCTTATTCGATGAAAAGGGTATCTAGAAATGCAAAAACATCCACAAAAACTAACAAAAAGGAAGCATAAAGGGAAACTTATTTTTGGGTGATGCAGGATTGCCCTTACACCACTGGATGCTCCTGCATCAACATATTTTTTCATTTGTATTCAATTAAGTCATTTATATTGAATGGTTTAAGGAGATTTTTAAACATGTATCTTACATTTTTAAATTACAAATCTAATGCAGGTTCACTTATATCTAAATCATGGATCCACGCCCTCCAGCTCCAACCACTCCACCTTGTAACCCCTCACCTCCACCACCTACATCTAATGGTGCTCGCTTTCGAGAACAAGTTGATGTGAATGTTAGAACCATTCAGGATTAAGTTAACGCTATTCAAAATGAAGAATGTGTTCACCCATCATTGAGGCATTTTGCATCAAAAATGCAAACTGTTGTTGATGCGGTTAGGTCCATGGAAGTGGACTTAAACGAGCATCAATAATGGCTAGAGGAAAGGAGACAGTCACAATCTAAAGAGGAAAACACAAATAAATGAAGAGATGCAATTGAGAGCCGAAAAACTTCATTAAGAAAATGATCTTGGATGGATATTTTATAAAGAATTTTGTTGGATGGATATTTTATAAAGAATTTCGTTGGATGGATATTTTTAGTGTTGAATTTATGAATATAATAGTATAATGATGAGACAAAAATTTAGTAATAAATATTAAATAATCTATTAATTTAGTGTATGTTTATATATAGTGTGCATATATAGTGTTTATTCATGCATCATGGTTAACCGATGTCTTATTTGTTGATCATGTTGGAAAAAAAAGGACAGAAATCTGAGAGGGGGGGTGAATCAGTTGTCATTGAATATTTAAATTTCTCAAACTTAACTTAATCTCATATCTGATGAATGAACAATAAACCACAAACAATAAGCATATCAAAACACAGAGAACACCAAGATTTTTTTACATGGAAACCATGTTAGCGGAAAAACCACGATGGATGTTAGTCCACAATATTATACCCTATTAAAATTATAAAGAAGAATAATGGGAATGCACATGCAGTCAAGCACACTACCTAGACCTCATTGCTCAAATACAAGAGGGCTCATTTCCAAAAGAAGACACACTATCTTACAGCAATTTGGATTAGATCCGCAGGGTATGAACTAAGAAAATAGCTTCTACAAAAACTTGATTACAGTTCTAGTTAAGCACAGAAACACTCCTTCACACTTCGCTCAAACTTCTTCACACTCTGCTTTGTAGTCGAATGATTTGATCACTATTCGCACATTGTCTCTTCTCTAACACTTCTTCACGTGCAAACTTTGCACAAACAACTGCTCTTATATATCCACAACATGGAATTACATCAATAACTTTGTCAGCCAAAATAAAGTATAAAATATAAAATATATATACAATGTCGGCCCAAATTTACAAGTAAACTATTGATGTGAATCAAACACCGTCAGACACAACATAATGAAGACCTAACATAATATCTTCGAGTGCACCAAACATTTAAATTTTAATCTCTAAGGATCCACAACACGTTACAACCACCATGTCGGCCAAGAACATAAAAACCCGAAAACATAGAAAAATCACCGACCATGAGCACACCGATCAATGCGGACGTGCAACAAAGATAGAGAATGATCTATAAGCATCCACAAGCATCATGAATCATCATAGAAGCATCCGCAGCAACTAAATTTACTAGAATCACATCAACTTCAATCAGGAACACTAACTGAAGCCATAGAAAAACTGTCAGAACACAACTATTCACAACATGATTAAATCTTCACGTGGACCTCTGAAACTTCTGGTGGATAAACTAGATACACTCATCAATAAACCATTTAGTCCATAATGATTGATCTTCAATGTATAGAGAAAGACACCTTCATGACCTTCATTGTTCCACTATCAACCTGCAACTCTTTCTTTAACAATTTTCTCAATATCCTCAACATATACAGCCTTCAATACATCAATGCTAATAATGTTGACATCAATGACAACCACATATCAGTAACACAACCACAGCATCCAACAATCTCCCCCTTTGGCATTGATGGTAACACATGATGTGAAAAACACCATCAACGCAATTCTCAATCAGCACTTACTCCCCCTTAGATTCTAACTCATAATCTTTCTCCCCACAAGGCTCTTCTCTCCAGATAATCACCAATTTTTTACATAATTCTTCTCCCCCTTTGAAATCAATGGCAAAGATAAGCATTATCTTTCCACATACAAGCTCTGAACCACATATCTGCACATCTGACTACTCCCCCTGAGTAGTAGCCACGGAAACATAAATCTGTATCAAAATATATCTAAGAAGCACACTGATTGATGCAAGTAAATGTATCTCTAGTTCTTATCAGGAGGGGTAATCACCCCTAGCATCCCTCTGAGATACTCAAAAGTATCCGTTGGCAATGGCTTGGTGAAAAATTTTGCAATTTGTTCTTTGGTAGGCACATATTCCAGTCTAACTTGTTTCTCACTCACTTTCTCCCTTATGAAGTGAAACTTGATTGATATATGCTTGGTCTTAGAGTGTAGCACTAGATTCTTCGATATGTTTATTTCAATTGAGTTGTCACAGTATATGACAATAGGCTCATCATATACTACTTTGATATCTTTCAGCATCTATTTCATCCACAGCACTTGAGTACAATTATTTGCAACAGTAATATACTCTACCTCAGTAGTAGATAGGGAAATAGAATTTTTCTTTTTACTCAAACAAGACACCAGCTTCTTCCCTAGGAAGAAGGCACTGCCACTATTTTTTTTCCTATCATCTACATCTCCTTCCCAATCCACATTAGTATAGGTACTCAAGGTAAGATCATCATCTTTAGGATACCAAAGCCCAAAATCAACTATTCCTTTCAGATACCTGAAAATTCTCTTTGCAGCATTCACATGAGATTCTTTCAAATCAGCTTGATATATAGCAACCATACACACAACATTCATGATGTCTGGTCTGATCTGAGTTAAATAAAGAAATCTACCAATCATTGACTTGTATCTTGTTTGATTTTCCTTAGGAGAATCATCATTTTTTGTTAACTTGTATCCAATTACCATGGCTGGACCAACAAGCTTTGAGTCTTCCATGCCAAACTTCTTCAGCAACTCTCTCACATATTTGGACTGAGATATGAAAATCCCATTGTCTAATTGAGTGACTTGTAATCCTAGAAATAACTTCATCTCTCCAATCATACTCATTTCAAATTCACTTTTCATTTCATCAGCAGGGTAAAAGTACAAACCTGTGTCACACTTTCGGCCAACTTATCAGCACAAGTGAATTTTAGTATTTATAACTAAAAATCAATTTTGGTCAAGCATATGATCTAGTAAGATTCATTCTAGATAATTTAAATACTTCTAAAACTTTTCCAACTAAAATTGTTGGCTAAATGCATATGTAGCACCACTTTGAGGCCAATTTACTAAAAAAATGCAATTATTTGAAAAAATTAACATTTCAACAACTCCTACTTATATCAATAATATTTTTTTAAATGTTAAAGTACCCTTTTATAGATCCATAATTGTAGTTTTAAAATATATTTATTTATTTTAATAGTTCAATTATTATTTTTATTTTATTTTTATTTTTTACTAAAAGTAGGTTATTAGCACAAAAATATTAAGTTGATTATCATGCCCAGAAAAATACTAAAACTTATTAAAAAAATTTAAAAATATGATTCCCTAGAGAAAAAAATCAAGATTAAGATAGCATAATTTTTTTTCTATTTTAGATAAATATTTAATATAAAAGTTGACGTCGACTAGAAACAGCCTCTTTTTAATTCACGCACATTTAAATATTTATTTAAAAATATATATTTATTAAATTTACAAAAAGATATATACATGCCCTAAAGTTTACAATTATAAATATACACAAAAAATTGAAGGCAAAAAAATAAAATTTACTATATAAAGCTTGACGTCTCATGTAGCGTCATTTTTCAGCATTTTATCAGCAACTAAATTGTACTGTTAATTTATAAAAAACTATATTCAAATAATTTTTTAATTTTTTCAACAAAAAAAAAAACATAAAATAGACCAAAAAATACATATTTTATTAGTTTACCTCATTTCAAAATTCAAAACATATATGCCACTTTCTAGTGATTAAAGTTTAAAATTCAAATCAGTGTTGGTCATTTCCTTTATAGAAGTGTGACACAGCTTTGTACTTTTACCCAGTAAACTTCATACATAGATCATCATCTCCTCAAAAAATAATGTCATCAACAAAGACTTCAATAATCAACTCTTTATCATGATCCAACTTAAAATACAACTTGTTGTCAGCAATACCTTTATTGAATCCAAGCTTTAGTAAGTATTTATCTAGTCTAGCATACTAGGTTCTGGGGGCTTGCTTGAGTCCATACAAAGCTTTCTTCAATCGGCAAACCATGTTTTCCTTATCAGTCAATTGAAATCCATCTGGCTATTCAACATATACCTCTTCTTCTAACTCACCATTCAAAAAGGTTGACTTCACATCCATTGATAGACTTTATAGTTCTTCTATGCAGCATAAGCAAGAAATAATCTTATAGCTTCAATTATGGCAACAAGGGCAAAGGTTTCTTCAAAATCAATACCTTCCATTTGTGAATACCCTTTACATACTAGTCTTTCTTTATTCTGAACCACTTTACTTTGTTCATTCAGCTTATTCTGAAAGACCCATTTAGTACCAATCACATTTTTATCTTTAGGTTTGGGAACAAGAATCCATGTATCATTTTTTTCAATTTGCATCAGCTCTTCCTTCATAGCTTCCATCCAGTGTTCATTATTACAAGCTTCATTGAAATTGTTAGGTTCAATCTTGGAAATCAGACAATACTTTTTTGCAATCCTTCTTCTAGTCTACACACTTTTATTCTTATCTCCTATAATTTGATCTTTAGAATGATTTAGCTTTACACACCTCAGAATTTTAGGATTCTCTCACACTTCTAGTTCTTTTGTTCTTTCTTCTACACTTCCACTTGTCTCTCCTTCCTGGCTTTCTTGATTTACTGGAACAATTTGAACTTGATTCTGTGTTTGAGCATTCTTCCCTTTTTCTATACTATCTTCTTGGTCATTTGAATCATATCCACAGTATCTGGATGATCTAGCAAAGTCCTCATCAACTCTCACATTTTCACTTTCAACCACTTTTCTCAGTCTTTTATTATAGCACCGGTAAGCCTTGCTTTTAGTAGAGTAACCTAGAAAGATTCTTTCATCGCTCCTTGCATCAAACTTCCCTATGTCCTCATCTCTCTTAATATAACACTTGATTCCAAAGATCTTGAAATATTTAACAATAGGTTTATAACCAAACCATAGCTCAAAAGGAGTCTTACCAGAAATACCATTGACATTTACCCAGTTTAGACTGTACACAGCAGTGTTTACAGCTTCTCTCCAATAGATGTGAGGCACATTTCCTTCCAACATCATTGTTCTAGCAGCATCCAGAATTTTTTTGTTCTTTCTCTCTACAAATCCATTTTGTTGAGTAGTTCAGGGGGCAAATAACTATATTTTGATTCCATACTCTTCACAGAAAGAATTGAATTCCTAAGAGGTGAACTCACCACCTATTTCTGACCTTAGGCATTTTATCTTCAAACTTGTCTCATTCTCTGTCATAGCTTTGAAACTTTTGAACTTCTCTAATGCTTCACATTTTTCTCTTAAGAAAGCAACCCATATCATCCTAGAGTAATCATCAATAAGCAGCATAAAGTACCTTTCTCCTTGTAGACTTTTGATTCTAGAGGGACCGCACAGATTAGTATGCACCAGCTCCAGTGCTCCATTAGAATGATGTTGTTTACTCGGAAAAGAAATTCTAGTCTTTTTTCCCATCTGACATTCTTTGCATATTGTATTAGTAGGCTTCACTAGCTTAGGTAGATCTCTTACTGCTTGAGTGGAGCTTACCTTGATTATTTTATCAAAATTCACATGACACAGCCTCCTATGCCATAACCAGCTTTCATCTACTTGAGCAATTAAACAACTTTCATTAGCAGTACTCAAGTGAAAAATATTACCTCTCATCTTTGTACCTAAAGCAATTACATTTCCAGAGTTTCCAAGTATCCTGCATCTCCCATCTTTGAACTGAAAATCGTAACCTTTGTCCACCATTTTTCCAACACTCAACAGGTTATGCTTCAAACCTTCAACATGAAGGATATCATCAGTGTTATGTTTACCACCAAGACAAATAGATCCTCTACCACAAATCACACCAGCATTGTTATCTCCAAATATTACAACCCCACCGTCACATTTCTCTAGACTTACAAATTTGCTTTTGTCACCAATCATATGATGTGAGCATTTGTTCTCAATAACCCACTCGACATTTTCTTCAATTCAAGCTGCAAGAGTTTTCTCAACTTTAGCAGATTCAGTAGCCACTGGACCATTTTCCTTGATAGCAATAAAAACCTATTCATCCTCATTTCCATTTTCTTTATCAGATTCTTCATCAGTCACACCTTCTTTAGAAAAATAGCATTTCTTTTGAAATATAGATTTGTTAGGCTTAGACCTAGGAACTCTTTCAGGACACATTGAAGAAAAATGACCTATTTTACTACAAAAGAAACATTTAATAGGCAACTTTCTTTTATACTTACCTTTCCCTCTACCTTCTTTCTTCACAATCAGTGCTTCTAGCTCTTCTACCTCTCTTTCTTCATCTTCAATTTTTTTCATCTATGCCTCATACTTGAATGTCTTTCTAGAACTTTCTCCTGGATCATATCTTTGCTTCTTTTTTCTAGATATAGAGGCCTTAAATGTAGATTCAGTCTTGGGGGCAGAATCACCAAATTCACTCAACTCAAAGGCAACAAGTTTACCAATCAGCATGTCTCTTGTCACATTTGTTATTGTTTTGATCTCTTCAATAGCATGAGCCTTTGATTTGTAAGAGGGAGGAAATGATCTGATCACTTTAGCTACAATTTCTTGTTCATCCAAGGTACTACTGGCACATCTAATACCCATCACAAGTTCATTTACTCTTTGCATAAAAGAAGAAATATTTTCATCTTCACCCATCTTCAAGGTTTCATACTTTCCTTTCAAACTATGTAGCTTAGTGACCTTCACAAGTGCATCTCCTTCATACAAAGTCTCCAGCTTCTTCTAGATCTCATGAGTTGTCTTCAGATCCATCACATTTGTCATTTTTGAATCCGTCAAAGCACTCAGCAAAGCTTCAATAGCCCTGATGTTAATCTCAGCCTCTTTAATCTCATCAAGAGTGGAAGGACCATTTTGAGGAATAGCATATATGTTCTTTGCAATCTTCCAAAAGGGTTCACCAATACACCTCAAATGACACTCCATTCTGACTTTCCAGAGAGATTAGTTTGTTCCATCGAATTTGGGACTATCTTTCTTTTCTAATGCCATCTCAGATCACCTCAAGCTTTTAAACTTCTTCAAAGGAACCAGCTCTGATACCAATTGTTGGAAAAAAAAAAGGACAGACAACTGAGAGGGGGGGTGAATCAGTTGTCATAGAATATTTAAAATTTTCAAACTTAATCTCATATCTGATGAATGAACAATAAACCACAAACAATCAGCACATTAGAAACACAGAGAACACCAAGATATTTTACGTGGAAACCCTATTAGGGAAAAACCACGGTGGATGTTAGTCCACAATATTATACCCTATTAAAGTTATAAATAAGAATAATGGGAATGCACATGCATTCAAGCACATTGCCTAGAGCTCGCTACTCAAATACAAGAGGGTTCACTGCCCAAAGAAGACACATTGTCTTATAGCAATTCGGATTAGATACGAAAGGTATGAACTAAGAAAATATCTTCTACAAAAGCTTGATTACAGTTTTGGTTAAGCATAGAAACACTCCTTCACACTTCACTCAAACTTCTTCACACTCTACTCTGTAATTGAATGATTTGATCACTATTTGCACACTTGCTCTTCTCTAGAACTTCTTCACTTGCAAACTTTCCACAAACAATCGCTCTTATATATCTACAACATGGAATTACATCAACAACTTCACCGGCCAAAATAAAGTATAAAATATAAAACATATACACAATGTCAGCCCAAATTTACAAGTAAATTTTCAATGTGAATCAAACACCATCAGCCACAACATAATGAAGACCTAAAACAATATCCTTGAGCGCGCCAAACATTTAAATTTTAATCTCCAAGGATGCACAACATGTTACAACCACCATGTCGGCCAAGAACATAAAAACCCAAACACACAAGAGAAAAATCACAGACCACGAGCACACCGATCAATGCAAACATTCAACAAAGATAGAGAATGATCTAGAAGCATCCACAAGAATCACGAATCATTAGAGAAGCATCTGTAGCAACTGAATTTACTAGAATCACATCAAATTCAATCAGGAACACTAACTGAAGCCACAAAAAAATTGTCAGAACACAACTGTTCACAACACGGTTAAATCTTCACACGGACCTCTGAAACTTCCAGTGGATAAACTAGATACACTCAGCAATAAACCCTTTAGTCCACAATGACTGATCTTCAACATATAGAGTAAGACACCTTCATGACCTTCACTGTTCCACTGTCAACCTGCAACTCTTTCTTTAACAATTTTCTCAATATCCTCGACATATACAGCCTTTAATACATCAATGCTAATAGTGTTGACATCAATGACAACCACATATCAGCAACACAACCACAGCATCTAATAGATCATAATTATTGTATATATTTCACATGAACAATCTAATTAACATGTATCTTGATGTCTTCTAAGGATTTTGTTTGAAAGTTGCATCAAACCCCTTCGGTGTACATAATGTTCTTGTTTATATATCCTAATTGGAAGATAGTGATTCTTATTCATGATGATTTTATACCTTTTACATGAATGATCTAATGACATGTTATTAAACTTGAAGGTTTTAATGGAATGAATGTTGAATTGAGTTGTAATGGTTTTGTTTGATGGTTGTAACACTTCTTAATCTAGAGGGTCCCAACACGGGAAAACACTCTTCCTCTCTCTCTCTCTCTCTCTCTCTCTATGTGTGTGTGTGTCTTTTCCTCCCTCTCTTTGCATGTCTCTCACTCTCACTCTCAGGTCCCTCCCCCTCTCTCTCTCAAGTCTCTCAGATCTTCCTCTCTCCCTCCCTCTCTCCCTTTCAAGTCTCTCTCCCTAGGATCAAGTCTCTCTCTCTCTCCCTCCCTCTCAAGTCTCTCTCTCTCTCTCTCTCTCTCTCTCTCTCTCTCTCGGCTCCCTCTCTCTCTCCCTCCTCTCTCTCTCTCTCTCTCTCTCTCTCTCTCTCTCTCGCACTCTCCCTCTCAACTCGCTCTCACTCCCTCTCAGGTATTTCTCACTCTCAATCCCCCCTCTATCTCTCTCAAGTATCTCTCTCTTGGACTCTCTCCCTCCCTATCTCCCTCTCAAGTCTCTTTCTCTCTCTCCATCTCAAGGCTCTCTCTCTCCTTCCCTCCCTCTCTCCCCTCTCTCCTCTCCTCTCCCTCTCTCCCTCTCAAGTCTTTCTCTCTCACTCTCTCCCTCTCAACTCTCTCTCTCCCTCCCTCTCTCCCTCTCAACTATATATATCTCTCTCTCCTTCCCTCTATCCCTCCCTCTCTCCCTCTCAACTATCTCTCTCTCTCTCCCTCTCAGCTCTCTCTCCCCATCCCTCTCGGGTCTCTCACTCCCTCTTAGGTCTTTCTCTCTTGTGAATTGGTTGCACATCAATAAATATATAATATATACTATGTATTAAATATATTATATAATTTATAATATATATTCCATAATATTAATATAATATTTCATATTTCATATATATACTATATATAATAATTAATATGTATACTATATAATATATAATATACTATAAAATATATATGTACTATATAGTATACAATATAATATATAATATAGCAATATATAATATATAATATAATAGTATACTTTACAAAATATATGTACTATATAGTATACAATATAATATTTAATTTAATAATGTATAATTTAATATAATATATAATTCATAATATTATATATTATAAATATAAGTATTATAAATACATAATACATATTATATAATATTATGTATTATAAATAATATAAGTAAATATAAGTAACGGATATCCGTTTAATAAATAATGGATATTTGTTTTGGTTTGGTATTACCAAACCAAAATGGATATTGGCTCGAGATTTGGTTTGGGATTGTCTAACCTGGAAAGTCAACCCAAAAAATATGTTTTTAAAAATTTGTTTAATTTTTCGAAGTTCGCCCCTGTGGCTGGCGACTTTTTTTTACTCGAATTTCATCAAATGAAAAGGGTTTATAGAAAAAAGAAATTAGCTTTCCACCAATATAACTTTTTTCTTATTTTGAATTTAATAAATAATTGTTATTGATTTTTTACCTACATTATGTCTAAAGTCCTGATTGATAGGTTGATTGAAAAACTTCTATAACTTTTGAACTACTTAACATTTTTCAAATCTACAAGATGTACCACATTCTATGCTTCGCATGCTATAGGATAAAAAAAAATCATAATTTTTTTTCCAAGTTATGGTGGTCAAACACAGACGTTTTAATAATTCTGAAAATTTCTAATAAAAAAATCATAACTAATTATTTACATGGAAAAAAATTTCAAAAAAAATCTGGCACATCTGAGCATGTGTCCTCTACTTATATTCAAAAATTCAGAAAAAATATTAATTTTTTCTTGTACTTAGGGTGGTCAGAAATGCACTTGCTTCTTATCTTTTCCCTAGAAATTTAGTACCACTGCATTGAAATTTCAAATTTTCTCAAAACAATTTTACTTTTTCCAAAAAAGGACTAGTAGCCTAGAAACTATATTCAATTTTCTACAACTTTTGTTCTTACATATTTTTCAAATTATGTTAATAACCTATTCAAATTTTTATTTCAAGTTGCTTAACTCTGATTTTCTGAATTTTTCATTACCACTTAGAAGCCTAGTTTGGACCCCCATGATCCTGCACTGACCCTTTTCCTTCATTCTGTTGTTTAGTTTTTTTGTGTTTGCACTTTGTCATTCTTGTTTTTGTCTTTTTCGGTGCCTTGTATTCTTTTCCTTTTCTCTTTGTCGGAATCGAGCTTCAAACGAGAACTTGCACTCTGCACCTTTGGAAAGTTCAAGTTCTTGTTTCCATCTTAATTTTGATCCCCGCTTTGCCTTCGAGCATTGTCTGGGTTCGTGTTCCTTATTTAGTCCCTGTATTTTCGTTAGCATCTTTTCACCTCATCATATCATTTCTTTTCTGCTCTTTATTTTCGTTATTTGTTTCTCGTCTTCGTTTTTGTCCTATTTTGCATTAATTTTCTTTAAAATCAGAAAAATACAAAAAAACAAAAAAACAAAAAATACAAAAAAAATCCAAAAATCCAAAAACAAATAAATAAACTTTTTTATTTTTAAAAGGTTTTAAGAAAATAAATAAATAAAACTTTTAAGTTTTAAAAGGTTTTAAAAAAAGGGCGGGGGCCCTAGCTCGGTTGGCTAAGTAATTTCGTTGCGGCTCTGCTGGTCACAAGTTCTAGTCTCCCCCGTCCCGTGGTACCGGAGGGCGTGTCGCGCCAGCGCCGCCGGTAACAAAAGGTTTTAAAAAAAATTGATAAATAGATAAGTTAAAAAAAAAAAAAAATCTTTAGTTTTTAAAATTAAAAGATTTAGAATAAATAAAAGTTTAAATAAAGAAATATTTTAATGTTTAAAATATTTTAACAAAAAAATTAAGAAACAAATCTTTTTAAATTTAAAAAATTTAGAAAAAAATCATAAATCATAAAAGTTAAATGTGGTTCAAGTGAAAACCCTACCCGAAACCCAAAAGGCAATTTTTAAAGGGTAAAAATTTGAACAATAAAATTAAACTCACCATCGAAATATTCACTTTCGGACAAAAGCCCGACCGAACCCCACCTATAACTTTAAAAGCAAAATTCAAAGGGTCTAAAGCAATTCATAATCTCGACCCGTTTTAATGCAAAAATAATAATCTCTTGATAAGTAGGAGGTATTTTTCCACAGCGTGTCAAATTATGATATTGCTATCAGGATTCAACCGTGTAGTTTCAAGTCAAACTCATTGACCCATGTTTCATGAGTAGTGGTTCAACAAGAACCCATCTCTCATGATATCGAATGGTCCACTTAGCACTCATTGCATCTAGGTGATGCTCACAGAGGTGAAGCACTGGTCCGTCCCGGGAGGTCACCCATCCCAGTACTGCTCCAGCTCAACTCCAAAAATATAAAATGTTTCAGAATAATCTCTCTTTTGTTTCAGAATTGTTTTGAAATGCGGGTTCGGGAAAGTCTTCAACTCCAAAAATATAAAATGTTCACTTCCAGATAATTACCCAATTCTCGATCCTGCAGCACTGTCGGATTTCAAACCTGGAGAGAAACTTTGCACCGAGCATAATAAGGTTCAAGTTTTGGTGCCATTCTGACCCCAATTCCCGTACTGCATTGTCGGATTACGGATTTTGGGTGGCACCTTGAGATCAGAAGCAAATAAGTGTCAGGTGCAACATATTGTCCTGATCCCGCGCCTACCTGAAGCGAAGTTCATAGGAAATTTTCATTCCCACTCCCATTATGTAAATTGATTGGAAGCATTGACAGTGCGCAGTTTATTGTTTGAAAAAATGCCTCAAGGAATGTAGTCTCAAGGAACGTCATACTTGCAGAATATGCACACAGACATGGATCTATTGAAAATACTTTTGAGAAATCTCCACACAAATAGCCTATTTTGGCAGACCTCACGTAGCATATTTGAAGCATATGCGATGAGAATGAAGTGTTGTACAAAGTGCCTCAAAATAAATTCATTGCATGAAAGCATTGACTGCAACATATACACAAAATGCAATGTTGGAAAAGGCTTTAAAAACCTTCAAGAAAAATGTGATTTGGCAGATGTAAAAGACCAAATACCCTTGCTTTTTCCAGCGTTCTCCTCACTGCCCTAGTAGATATACATGCAAAGATTGAAGCATATGCAAGGAATCATAGGCCACGGCTTGTCTGACAGGAAGCTTCTAAGAAACGTTATCTCATGGAATGGAAAATCTGCAGAAGAGTGCATGGATTCAAGAATCTATGTAAAGAATGGGAAGCATGGACGTGGCCACGAGTGTTTGGAGCTAAATGCCTCACAGAAATTTGATCTCATTCCATGCAATTTGTGGGATATGCACCAAATGAACATGAATTTGAATACGAAATGGGAAAACATCGATAGTGCACATGAACCATTTGGTGGCTCATTCGAAGAAAATGGGTTTTATGAAAGGATTCCAGCAAATGAAAAGGATGATTGCGAAGTTTATGCACAAAAATGGATTGGTTGAATAGGCTTCTGAAACCTTCAAGCTGCAACTGCCTTAGTAAGCATGCATTCAAAATGTGAAGGCAGATACAAAGCACGTGAACCGTTTGACATTATGTATGCTTCAATGGCAGGTCATCTCATAAGGGTAATGACTGCATTTTATGCACAAAATGGATCGGTGCAAGACATGCATGAGAATGTGAAAGCATAGACAGGGGCATGTAAATTGTTTGAAAGAATGTGTAGAAGAGATGTCATCTTATGAAGTGCGATGAGTGCAAGATATTCACTAAGTGCCAAAAAATGTGGTCTCTTGGAACACCATCGATTGGGGGCGCACAAAACTGTATTTGTTGAAAAGGCTTAAGGAATTTCAAGCCGATGCAACGGAATTCCACAACCTTTGTCGGTATCTTCTTTGTTGCAAAGAGTGAAGCGTCAACAGGGCGCAAAATTTTTGATACAATATGGATGATTATGCGCCGAGTGCATTGATTGAAAGGTAGAAAAGTGGATTTATTAATGCAGTTTTAAAGAAAAAAAAGTTTCAAGCAAATATAGTTGGTGACTAAGAAGCCCAATTTCATGACCAACTGAAATAGGGGTTCTAAACATTAAATGGATCAGCATACATGAAAACATGAAATCATAGAACAAGGCATATGGGTTATTTATCAAGATTGATTCAAATATAGTGGTGCGGCACATCATAATTCAAATTGCAAGCTCGATGGTGGACGCTTTTAAAAGAATGTGGCTCACTTCACACCCCCATATCCTCTGTTACTGTGATATGCAAGCAAAGAAGGGCATTCACAGAATGAACTCATGGAGTCGCCTTAAGAAATTTTTAAGCATATACTATTTGGAAGATACAGAATACCTTGGAGAAAATGTCGCCCCATGAAATGTTGATTGTTGTTGTGCACAAAATGAATTCGTGAAAGGGTGTCTAGAAACGTTCAAGCAAATGCAATTTGCAGGTGTCAAGCCAAATTCTTAACGTTTGCTAACATTTTCCTTGATCATGTCAAAGTGGAAACTATTGAAAAATCTTAAAAAGAGGGGATTAATCTTGATGAACCTTCATTGAGTGAGTTTGAAGGCTTTGCACTGTTTAAATCTTGTATATAAACAAAAGGGGACTTAGAAGAGTTTAATGATTAAATGATGAAGATAATCATTCTGCTCACATGAAATTGTTGGATCCAGTTAACAATCTAATCTTTGTTGGCCATTTTGGGATTGAAAGATCTCTGGAGAAGTTCATGAAGCAATAAAAGATTGTAAAGAAGTTGGTATTCAAGTAATGGTGATTTTTGGGGGTAACAAGTTTAAAGCCATATGCACAAGATCAATTCATTTAAAAGTCTTAGGAACTTTCCTATAAATATAACTGGCTGATGCAAAGCTAACATATAGCAAGAAAGGGGATCCATAGTATATGTATCTTGAGCTTTAATTGATTTTTGTTAATTAATTACAAGTTGATAAATTGTTTGAATCAATTGTGCATTTTCTAATAAAATTGTTGATTTCTAAGTGTGAATTTAGTTGATTAATTGTGCATTTTGTGATTTGCAGGTACTGTCCAAATTCAAGAAGGGTGTCGAGATTGTAAATTTATGAGAGAAATGATTTTAATGCTATTTTGTTTTAAAATAACATTAATTTTAAAGTGGATTTAATCAATATTTCAATTATAAACTTTAAAGTTTATTTGCATTTAATTGCAATAATTTGGGTTTAATTAATTTTTGAAATTAATTAATGTTTGGATGATTTACAGGTGCAATGGTCTTGATTTACAAAGCAGATATGTGCAAAAGGGGAGATTTTTCTGAAAAGACGATCAACTGGTAGTGAACTGAGCGTTTAGTGGTCCCATTTAGAGCAATTTTTGAAAAAGACGTTGATTTAAACCATGCAAAAAGAACTCTGAGTCAAACTGGAAATTGCAATTGTGAACTGGAGTTGACTAAAATCAGACAAAGGCTGAAACATGAAGTTATCTTTATGAAGAGTTGCATGCACACAAAAGCTATAGCATTTGATGTCTCAATTTTGGAGGGAATTATGTAAGAACTGAGCCATTTATTGTCAAATCTGCTCATTCGAAAGAGTGAGAATTTTAGAAAATCAGTTGGACATTTTAGTTAGAAGTTCTTCAATAATTTAGCAATAGGGTAGATGGTAGAGTTTTTTGCATTCTTAGTTAGTCAAGTCAATTTGAAGACATTAGTTTCTATACACTGGTGAAGTTTGCCAAAATTATAAATGTTGCTTTTCTGTTTCACTGCATAGAAGCAACCAAACTAAAACCTTCTTTAATTTGTATTCTAGAGTATTATTTGTTATGTTAATCATTTGATTTGAAGCTTTCAAGGAATGAATAAAGTTTATCTTTTCTTTTATTTGAACTCTAATTTGTGATCTGTTGTTAAATTATGCACTGTGAATGAATGAAGCTTTGTATTGATTACAAGTTGACTTATTTTCTAGTCTATTTTAGGAATTCCTTGAAGAGTAACAGGTCAGGTTAACTAAATGAATTAACATTATTTTCTCTCTTGCGTCTCTGATCTACCTTTTTCCTTTTTTATCACCCGATTAGAGTAGATTTAGGTAGAAGTTTGATCTTCCAGCAACCAAGAAGCTCACTAACCAGTAGGCCCCTTAAACATTACAGCCTCATTGACGACTCAGCAAAATAGCAACGTTGTGACCCAACATCTAGGACCTTGGAAGGGGATTGATTTAATGATTGTTTGTCTTTTTCAGGAGAGGTAAGGTGATTACATCTTTCCTGCATGTTGTGTCAATTTGGCCATCAACAGGTACCAGTATTGTTGAGTAGGAAAGAAGTTGATGACATCACTGGTTTGGAGAAGAAAGTTGGCCTATTTGATAAATGGATTCATAAGTTCAAGGGTGAAATGGATGAATTTCTCACCACAAGATACAAACATTATGAAGAAGCTTGCTCGTTGGGGGAGCAACTAGAAGAATATACAAAAGGCATGTGGGAAGAAGAAGAGAAATACATAAAATACCTAAGTAAACTAAAGGAAATAAATAAAATGAGTGCAAGCGAGCTAAATAAGTTAGGGATCTTAGGGGAAAAAAGTTATGATTATTCAGATAAGTGTACTAAGGTGATATTATTCTGCATGGAGTTGTTAATTGAACATAGGATAATATTACTCTGACTACAACAAGATGTGTGTGGAGATACAGGGATATTTGAGGGCATCATCACCGCTATCACTGCTCGAGATATGATGCAAGATTATAAAATAGATACATTACAAGGTATAAAAGATGCTTGGAATAATAAATTGGAAGGTTTGATAAATGTTGCAGATGATGGTGAAGAGACTGCCCTTGATAAGCTAATGAGCATTAGGTTTGACACCAAATGTGCTATGAATGATATCAGCCAACTTAGAGATATTGTTGCAGTGGCTACTGCAAAGTTTAAAAAGTCAAAGTTCATAGCTGACTAGGTGGATGGACTCGACAAGGAGGTGCTAACACATGTGCTAACCAACTTTGAAGAGTACAAATAGTAAGGAATTGGCCAAGTTTGGATTTTGAATATGGAATATGTTGGTTTTGATCGAAATAAAGTCAAAGATACCATCTTTTTGGGAAGATCCTATAAAATAGGAGGGTGCTACAATTGAACTAAAGATCACCCCTAGCATATTTAGAAAAGGGTGCCACTTCCAAGAGTTGATAATAACATAAAAACAAAGGTATCAAAAGAGAGAAAATTAAAAGGAGCAAAGTAGAAAAGGAGAAAAGAAATAAGAGGGAAGTAACAAAGAAAGTGCTCAACCATTCATGGGTTTCTTTTTATTTATATATTTCATCACAATTTAAATTGGAAACAATGGGATAAAGCTAGACTTAAGTTATGAGGGAACCCTAGCCCTAAACTGCAAAGTTCAAATTTTAGACATCAAAACCATAAATTTATATTATTCTAAATATTATCACAAGGAGGGTTGATATATGAAAAAAATTCTCAAAGAAATCAATATTAAATGCTTATTAAATGACCTTAGATTTACCAACCTATCAAGTTGACCAAACAAACATGCTCAAATTTAAAAAGAACAAGGGTTAAGAATTTGGAGATATGTTGCAAGATGATGACGAACGATTAGGAAGCTTTGTAAACCACACAATGGAAGAAACTAGGTCACCACGGTGCTCCATAGCATCATCTCAACTCTCAAATGATTTCAAATGAAAAAAATTAACCTCAAAGGCATATATACCCCTATCCACCAACCCTCATTAATGCTCTATAGAATAGGGTGGAGAGCACTATCTTTCAAAAATTGGACACCCAATTCAAAATTTATAGCTCCGGGAAGTTGCCCCACTAAAAAGTGAATTTTATTCAAATATCTTCCTAGGCGAATAATCAAACGGCTGGACTTTTGGTGCCAAAACAAAATACAAAGTTACACTTTCTAGAACATTCTAGGGTGGTTATTGGTGTAAAATAAAAAGGGTTGAGTGGGGGTTTTAGGGTGGCTCCATTAGTGCAAATTGTGGCTCCAAATAATAGATTTTATTTTTCAAAGTGATTTTATTCTAATGAATTGGTGCAGGAGCACCCAAGTCACTAAATGCCTTTAAGAGGCCAATATGTTAATTTTGTAATAATTCAAGTCAAAATGTTGTGTCAATGATTTTTAAAGGATAATTTGAATGTAATCAAGTCATAAAAGGAGTCACTAGGTTGTAAAAGTGGGACAAAATTCAAATAATGCAATATTGGCAAAAAAAAATGTCAAACAAAAAGAGCATAAAATAAGAAAAATCAAGAAATCAAGGAATAGGAAGGGACAATTTGGTGGAGAAAGTAGTTAGGCAGTTGAAAGATGAATAGGAATTTTCCTTTTGAATGTAAAACAACTATAAAAGGATGTACATGGCGAGGGAAAAAAGAGATCTTGTAATTTAAATTCACAAAAAGTAATAAAGTACCCTTGTTCAGTTATTTTGGAAAGCTTTTCTCTCTTGTTTTCGGTTTGCATAGTGATTCAAGAATTATAAGTTTTGATTCTTTTCAAGGAAAGATTCTTCTTTCACTCTTGAAGGTTATAGAAATTGTAAATTCAGTAATAAAGTAAATTGAACTCAGATTCTGAGTTTCGATCTGTAGATTGTTTTGAGAGTCTTTTAAAAGATTAAGGCCCATCCCACCAATGGAAACCCAATAGGAAGGTGGGATGGGATAAGTAGGATGTTTTTATGTAATTTTTTGTGTGTAGATATGCTTGTGAGTGCAGGGGCAATAAGAATATGAAGTTGTATTGCTGATTCAAGACAAAAAAAATTATTTTTCCACTTGAAGAAGGAGGTTTCAAATAGAGTTTTGACAGAACATCATATGCATGGGTTAGAAGATGATTCCAAATGATTTTTCAGATGTATTGTGACATTTTTCAATTGTTTTCCGGAGGTTTTTAGGTTTGCATGTATCCCATACAAGAAACCCTCACTGATTTTTGTGCTTTTCACCCTAGAATCAAGGGTTTGATAGAAAAATGAGTTTTTAAGTTCTTACACTCTTAAAAATGAATGAATCTTGTGTTATATGGTGCAACTAAAGATTTTTCATGGTTGGTTTGTGATTTGAAGTTGTTAAAAAGGTGAGTCCTTTGCAAAACAGGCCTATTTTACTAGCCTTTTCTAGCGTACAAGACATAGTTTTGATAATTTCTTTAAACCAAACTATCTGAAGCTTTAAGCATGTTTTGGTACATTATATTAGATTCATGAAGGTGTAGATAACTTGGGTTTTTTCAACTTAGATTGGAGAAAACACCCGATCTAGGGTATGAATTCCTCATTGACAAGTAGTACCTTGACTGCTCAGAGTATAGAAGTTTGTCCTAATAGTGACCTGTGAGTTTGGTTTTGGGATAATGTTGTCTAATTGATGGTGTCAAGGATGTATGGATGCCTGGATAGGGTCTAGAAATGAGATGTGTTGTTTTGATACTTGGATAGTGAGGAATCTTGGTGTAAAATAGAAATTTAAGTACATGCAATTGAAGACCTGCTATAACAGAGTTGTGTAGCAGCATATGTGGATTTTTCTGTCAAATAGTAATGTTACAGGTGATTCTATGCTTGGATGAAGTAAGAAGGCAGAGTTGAAGGTATAGGATTTGTGTTCTTAATATGCTTGATGGCAAAAAGGATAGTTTGAGGAACAGAGGTATGGTTGCTTTGTATCTGCCATCATAATAAGATTAGAGATGTCTGAAGATTTGGTAATTGGTAAGAAAAATGTTTTGACTTGGTGAATGATCAAGTTGGTGATTGCTTGGTGTGTTATGATGTGGGTCAACTATTGAATTGAAACTTGTTAAAATTTTGTAGAGACACTAATGGGCATGGTGCATGAAGGGACTGTCTTCAAAGGTCCTAATTTGAGTTTTGTTTGATTTTTGATCAACTTGATAATGATGATGATTTGGAGTATGGTTTGTCAAAATGGAATACTAACTTGATGCCTTGAAGTTTGTAAATTTGTAGAATGAAGAACAAAGTGGAATTGTGTAAGATTTCGGTGGAAGAGTAAATATTTTTTTGGTGTTTTGTATTTGATCTTCTCCTGGTTCTATTGGGATTGAAATTCCCTTGAAGAAATGATGTTGTTGGTTTTTATCATGATGCTCTACATCATGAATCAAGCCCATGTGGCTATAGCATTGTAATCTTTGAATCTGTAATTTTATTTTATAAAATTAATTGAAAGTGAGTTATTTTATGTCCTGCATCTTCTATGTTGATATATATTGTTGTGTTATGTGATTTTTGGGTAGTGTAGCCCTCATCAAGAATGCAATATTGATGAAGTCTTTGAAGTTGTCATTGATAGGGTCTAAAGTGGATCAATATCTGCATCAGAAACTAACAAGGAAGAGTTAGTAGGAAGAGAAGAGATGCAAAAGGGGGAACCTCTTCCTCCACTCCACCCAAATAATATAAAAGGCTTAAGAAAAAATCACAAGTAGCTGAAGAAGACCAGCCAATAATAAAGGATTTATCAGAATCAATGCAAAAGGCTTCTGTGACATACATGGCTATGTATGTTGGAGTAGTCTCGGGATTGGTTTCAATGCCCATGTCAACAGTACAATATCATGGGGTAGGAACAACTACTGAAGAAGCCCTTGATGCACCTCCACTAGAATCTAAGGTAGTTAAAGAAGAAGAAAATAAGGGCCTAGTAATCAAAGTCACAGAATCTCCCCTCCCTTCAGACACTGAGGAAATCACTCTAGAAGGAGAGAAGGAATAGGGTGAGGAGGAGTATGATACTAAGGATGTTGCTTTTGGAGAGGGAAATGGTGAAGAATAATATTCAAGGCATGTTATCACTGAGGCTAAGTAGCGGGAAATCATTGAGAGTGTTGAAAGACAGACAACTAAGGAAAAGGCCAAAAAGGAGAAGGCAGAACAAGAGGAGGTTCAGAGGAAGAAACTTGAGAAAGAGAAAATAGAGAGAGAGAAGGCTAAACAAGAAAAGGTTTCTTCATTAAAAATAATTGACCCTGGCAAGCAATCCAAAGAGCAACCAAAATAAATTCTTGGGGATGAACAATAAGTGGCAACATCCACGGGAGCCCTAACATGGTTAAAGTTGAATTTGGAGAAGAGGCAACAAGTTGTGTCAGAACCATTAAGCTAGCAAGAAATGATGAAAGAAGTCAAGAAGATGAAACCAAAGAATAATTCAAGGACTTTCCACTTGACTCAGATGAACGATGATGGAGAGCTAGTTGCAAAAATTGTCATGCCTGTAGTGGATAAAGATGATCGCGAACTCTAGGCATTAGACTATCAATTGACAACTAGAAATCTAGGTAAGAAGACCCATGGCCAACAAATGGCACTACTAGACATTGTATCTAGTTCAAAAACGTTAATAATGGAGAAGGATAAACAAGCAAAAAATGAGTTGAAGGCTCAAATTCAAGAAATGAAGTTTATGAAATATCTTGCTTCTCCCATTTCAGAACAACCATCTTCATCCAAGGTACCAGTATTGTTGAGTAGGAAAGAATATGATGACCTCACTGGTTTGAAGAAGAAAGCTCATCTATTTGATAAATTGATTCATAAGCTCAAGGGTAAAATGGACGAACTTCTCATCATAGGATATAGGTATTATGAAGAAGCTTGCTCATTCGAGGAGCAACTAGAAGAATATACAAAAGGCATGTGGGAAGAAGAAGAGAAATATATAAAATACCTATTAAACTAAAGGAAATAAATAAAATGAGTGCAAACAAGCTAAATAAGTAGGGGATCTTAGGGGTCAAAAATTTTGATTATTAAAATAAGCGTACCAAGGTGATATTATTCTGCATGGAGCTATTAATTAAACATAGGATAATATTACTCTGATTGCAACAAGATGTTTGTGGAGATACAGGGATATTTGAGGGCATCTCCACTGCTATCACTACTCGAGATTTGACGCAAGATTATAAAATAGATATATTGTAGGCCATAAAAGATACTTGGAATAATAAATTGGAAGGGTTGATAAATGTTGCAGATGATGATGAAGATACTACCCTTGATATGCTAATGAGCATCAAGTTTGACACCAAATGTGCTATGATTGATATTAGCCAATTTAGAGATACTGTTGCAATGGCTACTGCAAAGTTTGAAAAGTCAAAGTTAAAATTGACTATGTGGATGGACCCGATGAGGAGGTGCTAACATAGGTATTAGCCAAATTTGAAGAGTACAAAAAGTAAGGAACATGCCAAGTTTGAATTTTGAATATGGAATATGTTGGTTTTGATCAAAATAAAGTCAAAGATACCATCTTTTTGGGTAGTTCCTATAAAGTAGGAGGGCATTGCAATTGAACTAAAGATCATCTCTAGCATATTTAGAAAAGGGAACCACTTTCCTTTGCAGTCAATCCTCACCAAGTTTCTACTCCAATTCTGCTTAGGCATTCCTATGTTTTTGGATTTGCATGTTAGGCGCCCTTATTTTTTAGTTGCATGTCTTAATGTTTGGAGGAAAATGTAACTTGTGATGCTCTATATATTTTATAATTTTTCTCATTGTAAAGGTCGCGAATTGAAGTATGATTTGAAGTCCTTAGGCCAAAATGGTTTTCTAATTTTCCTTCAGTTAGTTACTTCCAAAATTACTTAGTTTTAGTAGGTGATATCAAAGAAAATGATTTCCCATGCACCAGTGAAATTTGTTGGATGTAGATGTTGCTTATTTGAATAAAATCAATAGGAATCAAATTTAAAACTACCTTTGTTGTTATTGTGAATGGTATTTTTCATTGATTTATAATTTTGTGATGAGTTAGTGAATATATCATGTTATGAGCTTTATATTTGATGAAAACAATTTTAATATGCTTATTAAATTTTCACTATGAATGAATGCAACTGTGTAATCATTATGAGTCGTTTCATTTTTTAGTTTAACTTTAAAAGGCTTATTAGAGAATTACATGTCTAGATAAAGGAGTAATAATTGTTCATGTTTTCTTTTTTAAAACCCTTGGAATATCTTTTTCTATTTATTTTAAAGTTCACTATTAGTTTAGGTCTTTGAAGTCAAAATACCCAGTTTGTTACAATCAACCAGTAAGCCCCTTGAACATTATAGTCACATTGACCACTTGGTAAAATAGCAACATTGTGACCCAACACCCAAGACCTTGAAGGTGATCGATCTCATGATCATTCGTATTTTTCAAGAGAGGTAAGGTAATTGCATCTTGCTTGCATTTTTTGTGTCAATTTGGCCATTAATAGGATTGGTGCTAGAGGAAGGGCATCAGGAAGCAAGTTGGAGCATATTGGTTCTTTCTTGACCTCTAGGTTTGAACAAGTCTTAAGATCCACTCCTCACAAGGGACCATTTTTTGAGCTCATATTTCTTACTCAACCTAGTGTAAAGGAGGGGGACTAACTGCTTATGACCCTAGGTCATGAGAGGGTCTAGAACAATCATCTTCCCTAATCTACCTCATGCTAAGGGATTGTCTAAGATAGTTTTGATGTTTTAAGTGGGTGAAAAGGAGGGGAAATTGGTCTTCCTCTCTCCTTCTATCAACCCAAGAGTTTAGGAAGTCCTTTGAGTAGGTTTTTGGGATCTCGACTGTAATTTAGGAAGCTCTCTACCAAAGGACTCCAATGTAGAAGATGGAAGACAATGCGATGCACTGGCATCCTAGTCGAGCACTGGTGTTCGTATAGTCAGAGAATGTAAAGTACAGCCTAGGAACTTAGAGGAGCCTACTAACAACCCAACAAGTATAGTTTGATAACAAAAAAAATAACTAAACTACCAAAATAGCAAGAATAATACTTTTACCTGATAAATAAACTAATTATGAAAAAAATGATGAGCAAGGGTGGTAGAAATCCAACTTACAACCGATCCAGCCTCCCATAAGCTCCACACAAATGAAATACCTACACACAGAAAAATAAGGGAAAATTTTGGCATTTTTTTAGGGCTTTCCGCAATCAAACCTCCATTTTGGTGTTCCCACCTCCACAAACAGCCAAAATAGCAATGATAGAGAAAGTACGATAAATAAAGTACTAAAATGGAAGAAATATGCATTATGCTAACAACAATATACTATGAGATCAATACAATGATACTAAATCCCAACAAGATTATCTCAAGGCACGTGAAGGAAGATGTGAGTTCACAAGCTTGTGAATGCCAACGTTTCCGCAATAATGAGAGGTTTAAAACCAATAAAGTGTCAACTTAGAGCTTCAAAGATGGTGGAAAATGTTGTGTATAAAGTGTGTAGAATTCTCAATAAGATCAAGAAGTGTGAAGAAGATCGAATGAGTGTGTAGAAGATGAATTGAATGAATGAGATCATTTTTTGAAGATGAAATGGGAGCCAAAAGAGTCATTCAAGGTCGATCAAAGGGACAAAGGCATAATTCTTCATCGCCAATGGAGAAGAGTAAAGCCTCTACAAATTCTAGAGGTGAGAATCTTGTCAAGACAGTAGCACACCACACAGATGTCCATACGCAACGCTAGCTTCCCGGATATAAATTCCCCCACCGACACTACAAATAGCTACCAAATGGATGGAGAGAGGTCAGAGGACATGGAATAGCATCATCGGGTTTGATTTTTCTAAGGTAAGAGGTGTAAATTGGGAATTTGCAAGGGATGCAAATTCATGCTATTACATTTTTCCCCCACTTTAGCAAGCATATGTGCTACCAAATGTGAGGTAAAGTAGATTGAAAGAGCTTAAAGAAATTATACCTGAACCGTCGAGCAAGAAGACTATAATCTGACACACCTGGAATCAGAATAAGAGGAGATGGCTCCACAAGTACTTGGTCCCAAGGAGAGTTGAAAAAATGTGTCATAGGTCTACAGACTTACGAAAGGTGAATAAAAGGCTTTGCAGGTGCTCGGTCCTACAAAATCAAACAAAGAGATCTTGTAGGATGAAAGTGCTTCATAGGTCCTCAAAATTGCAAAGGAGGTGCCCCAGGTGATCAATCTTGATGGAGGATAGATGTGAGAGGCTCTGTAGAGTCTGATGGGCCCTTACAAGTTCTCAGTCCTACAAGGAAAGCTCAAGGTCCTCGAATCTCCAAGCTTGATTGAAAAAGCAGCTTCGTAGGTGCTCCTACAAAGCAACATGTTAATCCGCATACAAAACATGTTAGAAAAAATCCACACAGACAGTCAACAACTGAAGGAGAAGCTTTCAAAGGAGTCCCTTGAGAACCCTTCAAAAGAAAAGGGGTCCACCCAAGGCACACTCTGTTTGAAAAGTGAGAACATTTTTTGCCAATGATTCTAGCATCAAGGAATCCTTTTGAAAGATTTCTTTCATCAAGGAATTCGAAAGAAGAAATACTCCCTCACAAGGGCAAGTTTTCAAACTTCTTCCTCAGAAAAAGTGCTCCCTTTTTCAAGGCAATTTTTTAGATTCTATCTGACGAATCCATGATGAAAGAAAAATTCCACTAGGGGTCCATGTTGAAGAATGTAGATTTTAAAAAATAAGATATTTTCAAGGAGGTATTTTTTAGCCACCGAATACTCCTTTTGAAAATTGAAGTAGTATGATAGCCTCCCATTAGGATGGTGTGTGCTAAACTCAAAGGCACGTGACATCCTAAGGAGAGAAAAGTAAGAATGAAAGTGATGTTGTGGCCCACGGAACATGACGAGATGTAACTATGGTAATGTTGTCACACACGCGAGGGTCAACACATGAGCACCACAACATCACAAAGAAAGAAAAGAAAAGATAAAAATAAAGAAAAAACAATGACATAATGAACAAGAGACAAGGGGATATGATATTTCGAGGTCAGAGTTGCTCATAAATATAAATAGATAGATATAATATAATATATATAAATGAACTCTCACCAACCCCCTACTATATCAGACCATGTGAAGAAAGTTATGTCAAATAAAAATGAAAATAAAAAATTGGGTCAACATGGAAGGGAGCCCTAAATGCCCCCAACACTTTGCATCATCCCAAATTGTCAAAAATCAAAGCACAAAAAATAGAAGAATGATGTGAAAAATAGAAGAATTTTATAACACCAAACACTCCTATATCCAAGCACCTACTAGGGTGACAAGGGTCGTCCAAGAACATATAAAACAAGCATGGGTAGAAACACAACACACGCACAAATCTAGTCTATAGGTAAAGAAGAGGTGCCTTCCTAGTCCTCATCAAACAAGAGGTCATCGTTCTCCCAATCTAGATCATTATAAGGGGAAGGTGGATGAGCTTGTAAAGGTGAGATGGCAATGGGAGAACCCTCTGACTCTCCTATGAAAAGAGCTAAGGAAGAGGGCCCCTTGAGGTCTTCTTCACTCAACTCTTGTGAGGTGGACGTCATTGATTTTTAAAAAATCACTGACAGAGTCAGGACATCATCCACTAAGCTCAACATGCACTTGATAGGAGTTCCATGTGTCAACTAAGCAGATGATGAGGGAGGTTCACAAGATCCACTGCCAACTTCACTGAAAGATTCGGGGGCAATGACAAATGTCGGGGATGTTGGGGCTACCTTTGTCACTAGGACGGTGCAAGCCAACACAGAACCAGCTTCAGAAGAAGGTGATCCCTTCTTCTGACCCCATTAGAAGAAAGGTCATTCTCCAACTTGTGCTTCACTAAAGGATTTGAGATCCTCATAGACAAAACAAAAGGTGAGGAAAAACCATAGAACACCACAGTGGACACCACCGAGGTATTTGGCATATCCACGAGCCTAGGGAAATGTGGGATGTCCAAAAGGGACATCATAAGAGGAGGCTCAACCAAAGGAGAAATGAAAACTTGCACCCTTTTAGGGTGAGGGTCATCCACACTCATAGGGGGAGCCAGAAGCAAGATTGAGGTAGAGAGAATTGAAGCAAAAGGGTTGGAAGAGGAGGACACAACAAAAGACACTGAAATAGGAGCTACTGGCTCCCTTTCCTCCTTCTACAAGGCAGCCTACTCAGTGGATAGAGCCTTCCTCTAGTGCTTATGCTCATGCGCAAGGTGGTTTCTTTAGATTCAAGAGCTAGAGGTTGTAGCTTGAGGAGGAGGAAAAGGCTCCTGTTCAATCATCAAAGTGTCTATCATAGCCGTATCTGGAGGAGGGAATGACTCCTAGACAGAAACATGAGGAAGAAATGCAAGAGAAAAGGAAACAATAGGTAGAGAAGTAGACTCAAGCACCTCAACGATGGGCCACTTCCCATTCCCTACCTTAGAGGTAGGAGCAGTAGGAGGTTGCAAAGGCTGAAACGTAGGGGTGACTCCATAGGGACCCTTCCCCTTACCATACAAGATGGGTCGACGCACCATGGGAAATATAGGAAGGTCGAATACCTAATGCTTGGCCTTCCACCAAGCAGGCACCATAGAAATCCCCATGAGATGCATAGGGGCAGAAGTCTCAAGTGGAATTGTAGAGGAAGAAGAAGAAGGCTCTTGGGCGAACTTCTCCTCCTTTTTTCAAGTGACAGAGGTAGCCTTATATTTCATTATCATGCAATATTTAACTGAAATAGCATAGGGAGAAGGAGGATAGGTCACTTTCAATGCTATGCCCCCATTCTTGTACTTTATGTAAGTGCAATACAATAGGTTTGTCCAAGGAGGGAGCAGACAAATAGGGGTAGGCTAGAACTGATCAAGTGAGTATCCTCCACAGGCCACCATCGATTTATAACTAATGTCATGGACTACATGCATGGAACCCTCATGAGATAACTTCAAGAATTTTTGGATCATTGAGGGGACTACATTCATGGAAACTAGCCAAGGAATTCCAAGCTTCACTCTGAACAAGTCAGACCCTGGGATAATATCAAAGAGGGAATTCACAGTCTTGGGCCCAACTAGGATTGATAGGGTGATAGAACCAATGGGAGGAATGGAAATCCCATCAAGTGTATGTATAGTGCTTTTAGACTCATCGTATCCATCCTTATGTAAAAAATTATTAACATGATCTCCTTTGTGATAACATTAACCCAGCATGTAGGGTCAATGAGAATGTCAGTTATGGTGTTCCTGTTGATACGAGAGGGAATGTACAAATGAGAGGGTTCTCTATTATCATTCATTAGAAAATCCTGTGAGGTAAATATTATAGTAAGAGACCCACTCGTAGGCTACATAGATGGGCTGGGAAGATGCATGAAGCCATCTCTAGGTACACTAGAAAGGACTTTTTCAAAATCCCCCAAGGGTTTCACAATTAGACAGTGACCTATTCAAGGTTCGTTCACAACGTTTAGGGATGTTTCTTAGCTATGCCACTAGGGGTCATAGGTTAGGTTGCAAGGCTAGGCTCCCAACAATGAACACACCTACAACACACCTAGAATACGAGAGAAGACTCCTTCAACACTACAAAATGGAACCAGAACAGTTCACGTAGGGTTCACCAAAATGTAGAGGGGGACCGACTACTCAGGACCCCAGGTCATGGGATTGTCTAGAATAATCAACTCCCTTGATCTACCTCACACCAAGGGATTGTCTAAGATAGGTTTGATGTTTTATGAGGATGAAAAGAGGGGAAATTGATCTACCTCTCTCCTTCTATCAACCTAAGAGTTTAGGAAGTTCGGTGAGAAGTTTTCTGGGATCCTGACTATAACTTAGGCAACTCTCTACCAAAGGACTCTAGTGTAGAAGACAAACGACAGTGTAGCACGTTGGCATCCCAATCGGGTGCAAGCGTCCCTATGGACAAAGAACATAAAGTATAGTCTAGGAACTTAGAGGAACCTACTAACAACCTAACAAGTACATTTTGATAATAGAAAATAGAAAATAACTAGACTACCAAAATAGCAAGAAGAATACTTTAACTTGATAAATAAACTGATTATAAACAAAATGATGAGAAAGGGTGGTAGAAATCCAACTTACAATTGGTCCAACCTCCCACAAGCTCCACATGAATGAAATACCTACACATAGTAGAATGAGGGAAAATGTTGGGGTTGTTTCAGGGCTTGCTGCAATCGAACCCCCATTTCATTATTCCCACCTCCACAGACAGCCAGATTAGCAATGGTAGAGAAAGTACAATAAAGAATGTATTGAAATGGAAGTACTATGTACTATGCTAACAACAATATACTATGAGATCAATACAATGATGCTAAATGAATGGATATCACCTTCCCAACAAGATGCTCTCAAGACACATGAAGTAAGATGTGATCTCACAAGCTTGTGAATACCAACGTTGTCGTGACAACAAGAGTAAAAATGAAAGAGTGTCAACTTGGAGCTTCAAATATGGTGAAAAAATTTATGTATGAATTGTACATAATGCTCAAGAAGATTAAGAAGTGTGAAGAAGATTGAATGAGCGTGTAGAAGATGAATTGAATGAATTAGATCATGTTTTGAAGATGAAATGGGAGCCAAAAGAGTTTTTCAAGGTTGGTCACAAGGGCAGAGGAATTATGCTTCGCCGCTAATGGAGAAGTGTAATGCCTCTCCAGATTCCAGAGGCGAGAATCCTGTCAAGACAATAGGGTGCCATGCAAATGTCCACGTGTTGTGCTAGCATCCCTGACAGTTATTCCCCCACCAACACTACAGACAACTACCAAATGGATGGAGAGCAAACGGAGGATTTGGAAAAGCATCATTGGGTTTTATTTTTCTAAGGTAAGGGGTGTAAATGGGGAATTTGCAAGGGGTGAAAATTCATGCCATTACACCTAGAACAGTCCAAAGGAATAGACTCACACCACCAGCAACCCCACTCAGATTTCAACAATACCACCACTGCACCAACCCAATCCACCTCCACCAATGGCATTTTTGTAGGAAACCCATCACCCTAGGGAACCATTCGAGGGGGTATTCATGGTATTCCAAAAAACACATAATGATTCTACCCTAGATATGCACATGGGGAATCAGGAAGTATTAAAGAGTATATCCAAGCATTCAAAGATGCATGTATAAGAGCCCAAATAGAACATCAAGATGTGGCTTGTTAGTTTTTTCCTTACTCCTTGGGGGACATGGCCTACAACTAGTACTTGAACTTACCCACTAGGTCCATTACTAGTTGGGAATATTTGGAATTTTCCTTCATCAATCATTTTTAGGTTTACATTGACCTGGCCATCCTTTATCACCAATTTACCACCATTAGAAAGGAGCCCAATGAACCATTGCCACTGTTCAACATTCAATTCAAAAAGATGTACATAAGGTTGCAAGAACCTTGCGTAGTTAAAAAAATCCTAGCAATCAAGGCGTATCTCACAGCTATAGACCATTTAATCATGTTGTTCCTCCAAAGAACTTATACTGTCATAGACAATGATACCCTGGCTAAGATATATCACTTATCTATTAGACTACAATAGAAAATAACCCCTTTACCAGGTGCTATAAGTGGAATCCTACCTTCACTAGGATATTCTGAGATTCCCAATCAGGTAACTAAAATCAACAATGCAATCACCAATGGAACCCCACTGATGAATTCCATTATGGGAATGTTTAATTTTGTATACAAACCATTTGTAGAAATACACCCTTCACCCACACTAACTTGGCTGCATGGGAATGATCCTATGAGGGTTAATACGGAAGCAACTTCTTTGATACCAAAATTATTTCAACAACCACCCCAAAACAATCTTGGGGGATATAATCTTTAATCAAATCTGCCACCAGTAAAACAGATAACTCAACTTGGGACAAGTGGGGATGCTAAACAAACTATATGATTATCATCTGAGATGAAAGTTTTGAAGAAAACCCTCTCACAAGTAACTAATGAGATGGCTCAACTTAGGATTAATCTGCCTCAGAACCAAAATCAATATCAAAATCATGAAGGTTACCAAAATCATAATAACAATCAAAACCAGAGAAACTTTTAGAACCAAAACAAAGGTTATAACCAAAGACCCTACAATAGACAATGGGATACAAGGCCAAATAACAATGGAGTCCTAAACAATAGCTAAAGAAACAACGGTCATATCCACACAACTAATGTAGAGAATTTAAACTTCATGACCAATTGGTGTAGGTTGCATGATACTTCCGCCCATTTTGAAGTAAATTGTCTAGAAATGGAAAAGATGGACAAAATAGCTCAAGTTGATTCTCAACTTGCTCAAACCAATACAAGTGGAAATGGGGGGCACTCTAATATGGCCATGGAATTTGAGACATTCAAGGAATTTGGATGCTTGTTTAAGGATGAGAATGAACCTAAGACTGATGCTTATGATACTCAAACCTTCCAAACCAAGGGAGGCCACTTTCTGAGGACTCAAAATAAGGGATCATTTACTACTTCAAAACTACCAAATAGTGGTATGGTTCCACCGAACCCCAAAGCAGATAATAACCCTCCACCACTTAAAGGACCAACTGAAGGTCAAAAAAAAAGGTCACCTCGTCTTTACTACCAAGCCACAATATCAAAGTGACGTAGATTATGACCTATTAGATGAAATGAAGAAGATTATATCCAATATGTCCATGTTCGATGTTTTAAAATTTTCCCTGAACAGCTAGAATCCCTGATGAATGCCTTAAAGAAAGAAGACCAATTAAAAGGAAAGGATAAATTAGTTACCACTACGGGCATGAATGCAGTTGTATATCGAGGAAAGACAAGTGTTCCTCCTTTCCTACTTAGTTTGATGATATTCAGAAAGAACTTGCATAATTGCTTAATAGATTCTACTACTTCATTGAATGTCATGTCATATTCTATTTGTAAAAACTTAGGCTTGACCCCCATCTAGACAAAACAAAATTCAATGTAGTAAGATAGTTAAAATATGACCTTGTGCAATTGGGATAAGACCCAAGGATCCAGCACTACACAGACATCCAAGTGCCCGATATTAAGGAGTTCTAAGATTCCTTTCTCATGGAGGCCTCAGCCTTTTCCTTGATAATTCATAGTTTGGAAAATTCTTTTTGTGAATGGGATACTTGTTGTTTTGGAAGCAAAATGAGAGTCCATTTTGAGGGGGAAATGACATGGGAGGAATGATAAGATCATGGAGTAGACCAATGTGGATGAAAGCAGAGGAACCAAATTGATAATTATGGAGTTCATGGGTAGCTTGGATCGGGGTGATGGGATCTTGTGGGGGATTAGGATCATGAGATGGAGATGAAGGGATGCTTTGAACTTGATTTGGGATATGATCATGGGATGGGTTAGATGGTATAATGTGTTATTGGTTATGAGATGGAGGGGGATCATGACATGAAGTGGGAGGGGTGTTTGGATTATGGGAGGGGAGAGGATCACTAGATGGGGTGGAGGGTGTACTTTGATCTTGATTTAGAGAGGGATCATGTAATGGAGTGGAAGGGGTATTGGATCTTGAGATGGAAAAGTATCATTAGATAGGATGGGAGGGATATGTTGTTCTTGATTAAAAATGGGATCATTATATGGAAGGGGATCATGTGATGGACGAGGAGTGGTTACTTGATCTCCAAATGGAGGGGAATCTATGTTAGCATGCATTGGATTGGAAGATTAACATAACTCATTTTATTTGGATGGTGTGATAGGGGAGGAAGGTTGGATAGATGCTTCAACTTGGATGAAAGGATTACTAGAGGATTCATGAGATTTAGGGTATTGGGATTTATCTTGATGTGGAGGTGATGAAGGTGGATGCATGACATGGGAATATTGCACAATTTTGTTTTTCACATGGGTAATTAAGAACCTTTGAAATTATTTCTTGGAGCCAACCATTATGGTGGACATGGGGTGATGTGGATTGTAAGGATGTGGTAGATGAACTAGTGGAATAAAAGGTGGAATTTTCCATGGATTGGTAAATGGATGATGAGGATGAGGAGCTTGAAAAGGATGTGGAGATGGGGATTTGGGATGGGGAGTTTTGGGTAAAGACATAGTCTTCCTTGTCAAAGGAAGGGGAATGGTAAGCAAGAGGGGATGGGTTGGGATTGGATGAAGATTGCGGAGGGTGGAAGTTTAGCACCAATTCCAAGGAGATATCTAAGCATGACATCCTTATCGTTATTAAAGTAGTGGATGAGGAGATGATTGGTCATGAAGTTCCATGAGGATAATATGGGTGATCAGGGTGTGGGTGGGGCTTGAGGGGAACATTGGATGGGTGATTGGTGAAGATTTAGAGAATTTTTTCTAATGGATTCAAGGTGATCCACAATATTCTCACTATAATCATAGGGATTAGAATATGGGTTCATGATATTAGATTGGGTTAGAATGGATGAAGGTGGATTGGGATAGATTAGGTTGGATAGAGGATAGATTGGATGATTAGACATGGTATAGAATTGATTGAAGGAGGAAATTTTGGGATTTTGGATAGGGATAGATTAGGGATGGATTGGATATATGTTAGGGGATGATTAGGACAACATGGGTGATTAGAGGAATAAAATATGAAGATGAGTATGGAGGTTGGAATTGGACTTGGGATCAAATTTCAAGACCCTAAGACGATTTTATTTTATTGAGGTTGATTCTCTTTACTTAGGATAGTCTAATGTTCCTAAGCAAGAGTTAATTGGATTTGATTTCTACTTAGGACAGGAAAAGTTCTTAAGTAGGAATTGATTAGATTTGATAATTATACTTAAGATAGGCTAATATTCTTAAGTAAGTTTGTATTAAAGATCAAATTAAGGTATTGATTTTTGATTGGGAGGTTGGATTTGAAATGGATGATATTAGATTAAGGATAAGATCCTTAGATGAAGGATTTGGATGATGATGAAAGGATATGATGTATGAAGGAAATTAAGTCCTTAACCAAATTTTGATGTTCAAGTGATGATTTTTGATTAAGGATGGGGATTGGATGCTTGATTGAGATGGATATATGGATAATGAATGATTAGATTTTGGATGAGGATAGATGGATTAGATTAGGATTTTATTAGGATGGGATTGGGTTGAAAAGGGGAATAGGATTAAGATGATGATGATGGTTAAGAATGATAATGAAGGATGAATTAAGGATGATGGTGGATAGAGGATATTAAGACCAATATTAATGATGAAATTGGGTAAGGGTTATTGAAGATGATTAGGATAATGATTAGAACCCCAAATGGATTCAAAAAATTAATCTAAGGATCCTAAAGGATGGATTGGATATAGATTATGAGATGATTTGGTCAAGATGGATGATTAGAATGATTATAGAGGATGATGATGGGATGATTAGGGTAAGGTGATTAAGAAGAAGAGGGAATAGGATGAAAATGAATTTCTAGGATAATAAGGGATGGTTATGATGAGATAAGGGGTGGTTAGGATTAGAAAGGGGGATTAAGATGAAAATAATGGATTAGGATGGGATGATTAGGATTAGGTGATTATGATGAAAATGGATGATTAGGATGGAAAGGATGGTATGATTAAGAATTTAAGGGATGATTAGGATAGGAAGAATTGGATGAGGTGAAATTTTTTCTTGCTTGACTAGGAGATAGAATTTAAATCCCACAAACAAATAAAGCAGCCAAGTTTCATGGATTTTGGTAGTGTATGTTCAATCCTCAACCCCTTGGTTGATTCATTTTTCACAGGTATAGCACAATAGAAACACTTCAAGCACTTGATTACAAGCCCTAAGATCAAGTCCTTTTATAGATTAATGTGATCCCACCACCCTAGAAAGCTTGGGTGACATACCCTTTCTCGCGAAGGCAGATAGGTAGAGATCCAATGGCACAGGGTCATGAATAGATGCCATGGGATCACCTTCTCTCTCCTTGGGAACTATCATAGTTCACCACAAGAATTTTTATCTCCACCTAAGGGAGTACATGGTGAGTAACTTTAAGGTATGATTTGCATCCCTTGCAACACACTAATCTACATTCAAATGGCTTTCTATGTTTACAATGTTTTTATAGGGAGTCCTCGATATACACAAGGTACGTGAGGCCCAAACTATAAACACTAGTCTGTCACAAGCATGGATCGGGAGCTTCAGTGAGGTACTAAGAGCTCAGAACAACCCTTCACTCCTAGCCTGGAATCACCCTAGACAATCAAACCTTCGTCAATTACAACACAACTAGATTGGGGAGAAACTTTAGTTCTCCCCCTCTATATACCCCGTCAGTACGCGTGGTTGAGATCATCCCCTAGGGTGATGAAATCCCTAGGCAGGTCTCCTAAAGGTAAATGTACACGAGTTTTTTTTTATCCCCAAGATCACACGAAGTGTGAGGGGGGAGCATACACACAAGCTAGCGACCTTATGTTTACCTAAAAAATTGATCTAAACAAAATGAAGAGATGTAAAGGTTTTTGATCCCCAAGATCACACTAGGTGTGAGGGGAGAGAATACATCTATTGCAACCTTCCAAGCATGACAAATAAATTAATTAACCCACTATTCTAATTTAGAGCCTAAATTAGTGGAAAAAATAAAAAATTCTTGGTCAAACATCTTCTAAAACCACAAATTAGTAATTTATAGTATTAGCCTTTAACGACTGAACAACTGCACCACTTGTTAGTCCAAGTGTTAGCTCAAAAAATACAAATAAAAATGCAAGAACATTTTCACAAAGAACAAAATGTAGGTGCCAAAAGCCAAACTTCTAGAATTCTAACAAAGAATGGAGGTGCAGAAAAAATGAAAAAATGATGGTTTTGTTAAACTAAGTAAAATAATGACCCTTAAGATTAAATCTTGATAATGCTAACTATACATGATGAAATCTATGCTAGCTATTGATATATTCTTGAATGATTAATTAACAGAAAAATCATAATTTGTTGAGATACTGCAAAAATATTAAACTAACTATCCTAAATGGAGGCATCGAACTATGATCATAACCGCTCTTGTGCTCAGAGACCTAGTGAGCTTAAATTTATGTAAAAAAAGGTAATGAAACTACTCTAATATAACCAAAAGATGCAAATTATCAATATTTTTCCAAATAGACAATAATACTAAGACATTAAAAAGTGATTTAATGCTACCTAGACCAGCTTAATCTAACTAAAAATGAAAGTGTTGTTTCTCATAACAGAGGCATAGAAAGATGCTATGTAGATGCAAGAATAGAGGTGTCATGAGTTGCGACACAGGCACAACAGTTTTCTGTGCAGGGACCAAAAACTAGGTGTGACCTAGCAAGAAGAAAAAATGAACAAAAATGTCAGTTCTTTACCTTTTTAGGTTAATTTTAAGATCCCAAAATGAAATGTGAGGTGATCTCTAGATATCTTGCTTAACCTAGATACATTTTAGGTCATTTTTTAGATAGTTGTTCTTTTTATCTTGCCTTCTTAGTGTGAGTTGTAGTTGTAGTGAAAATAAAAAGAAAAATCAGCAATAATTGTTAGCAACAACTACAGTAAAAGTTTAAGATACTCTTAGAGAGATAAATACAATCTTATGATGCCAACAAAACCTTGAAAAATCTGAAGGTTGTTAGCAAAAGAAGCAAGTTAATCCCTGAAGACGCAAGTGATGAAATATGGAACGCAGGCGCTAAAATTTGTTTCATAGGAGCTGCAAGATTGGTCACAAGTGCGGAAAGTTGGAATGGAGATGCTACATGTCATAACACATGCACCGAAATTCATCACAAAAGCATGATTTCATAGAGTCTAAACCTGCAAACCTTTGAATCACACAACTTTGACAAAAGTTTTAGAAGGGATGTGGCTCCCACCAGGTGTGAAAAAATGAAGATGGGAAAGATGAATATGAAGGTAAACAGATGAAAATGAATAAGAAATAAACACAAGAATGTTATACATGTTGCAAGTATGAGTAAGTTTGGTGGTGTTATCATTGATCTTGTCATTGATGTCAACATAGTACAAGTTGTTATAGGTTGTGCATGTATTGTTGAGATGTTGATGAGATGTTGTGAGTACATGGAGCTATCTTTATGGTGTTGTAGGTGTGTTGATATAATGAGTTGCCAGAGAAATTGTGAAGATAGAGTTGTGTGCATTTAGAATGTGCTCTGGTTTGTTCTTCGTATTTCTTTTGTGTTGATCCTATGATTGTGTGGATCTAAAGTGTTTTTTATGGGTATATTTTGATGATATATCCTAGTTTGTGGTTTCCAATTTCATGGAGAGTGAAATTTGTGTTCACCAGAGTGTGAACTGGTTTGGTAGAGTTGCTTGCCTATGGACCGGGAGAAATATTTTTGCTCCACATTCCTCCGCTAGTTTGTTTCAAATCTTGCAAATCTGGTAGAAGGCTTGTACTGATGTTATCTTTGTTTTAACAAAGGTGTTTGTGGTTTGGTGCTCCGGAAGTTGAGTTTCAAAGTTCTTATGTGTGTCTATACAGTCTAGATGGACTAGTGAGAAGAGTCTTGTGTATGAAGGTTGTTTTATTTGTTGTGGATATATCTGAAGGCATCTAATATGTATTCCAGTGTATGATGAAGTGTGTCATGTGGTCTTCATGTTATCTTCTTGTTGTGGAAGTGTATACTTAAAATTTCATTTGTGTTTTCATTAGGTTTGGCCGACTTGGTGTCTACACATCATATAAGGAAGTGTGTATTTGATCTCATACATTGTTTTGGGTCTTGGTTAAGTGTTTGTTTGGTTCACTCTCATTCTCTTCCACCAGGGGGAATGTTGAGTTGCTGACCTAATTTGAATTTATGAAATGAAGTGTATGTAGCTGACCTTGGAGAAAGTTTCTAAGGTTGAAGATGGTATAAATACAAGTCAAGATATTGTGAATTAATGTATCAGATGAGCCACAGGTTTGTGAAGTAGAGTGTGTGAAATTGAATTAAGGTTGCAATATTTTAATGTGTTATATTCCAAAAATTAGTGAGTTGATGGTGTCTACAATTCTTCTGATCAAGGCTACAAATGTGTGTAATCTATTATGGTGCATTTTTCTATTATCTTTTGTATCTATAGGTAGTGAGCCTCCTTTTAGACAGTGAGTCCTATCTATAGGTAGTGAGCCTTTAATCCAAATAGTGAGTCCTTTCCTAGGCAATGAGCCTCTTTATAATCGGTTTTGGAATTACTTTATATTGCGATTTAATCCTCACCATGGTTTTTCCCTTATTGGATTTTCCACATAAATCTGGTGTTTTATGTGTTTATATTGTTTTATGTTATTTTCATTTCATGTGCATACTTAATAACAAAATTAAGTGGATTTGAAGTTGATAAGTGTTGAGATTTGTGATTGAATTTGGTGACAACTGATTCACCCCCCCTCTCAATTGTCTTGTGCCATTCAACAATTGGTATCAAAGCCTTGGTTCCTTGGTGAAGAGATTAACCGCTTGAGGTAGATCCGATGGTGCACAAATTGGTGATCCCTATGTTGATGGATCTGACTACAGTGACTGGAAAGTGCAGATGAGAGGTTACATAATCTCTCTTAGTTATAAGACCTAGAAGGCTATTGAGATGAAGTATGTTGGACCGGAAAGTGGTCCTACTTCTACAGATGATATTTTTGCCTATGAGGAAAATGAGAAAGCAAGGTATGCAATCTATAGTGCTTTATCTAAGACTAAGTGAACAAAAGTTATTTCTTTGGGCACTACTTATGAAGTTTGGAAAAATTTGGAAGATATCTATGAAGGAAATGATAGAGTGAAATTGTCAAAGAAGCTAATAGCTAAGCGCAGATATGAAAATTTGAAAATGTAAGAAGGTGAAGCTATTGCAACTTGTTTTCAGAGAGTTGATATTGCAGTGAATGAAGTGAAAATTCAAGGTGGTACTATGACTGATGAAGATGTAATGGAGAATATTTTGATGACTCTACCAGAGAGTTATAGTGATAAAGTTCCAGCTATTGAAGAAGTGTATGATCCTAAGAAGTTTACTAAAGAATAGTTGTTTGGCACCTTGATCACATTTGAAATGAGGAAGTTTAGAAAGAAAGAGGAGAAGACAGAATCTGCTTTTAAAGCTACAAAGTCAGAGGATGATCCGAATAGTGATGATTCATAGGAAATGGAAGAAAACTTTACACAGAAGTTGAAGAAAGCTACCGGTAATTACAAAGTTATGTTGCCTTTTAAATGTTTTAGTTGTGGAAATATTGGTCACTATTCCTCAAGATGTCCAAATAGAGTTGTACATAAGAATAACAGAGATAATAAAGATAGAAAGGATATGAAGTTCAAGAAGTTGTATTATGTTAGAGAGGATGTTGGAATTTTTGATGATGAGTTTGATTTTGAGGGTGGCAATGATGAATGCTTGTTTTTAGCCTTAGAGAATAAATCAGTGTCTACTAACTCTAGAACATGTGCAAGGGAAAGTGGTCTAGAGAACAAGAAGGAAGAGATGGAAGGTACTATGGTTACTAACTTTCATGCTAGACAAGATGAAGACTATTGGGTGATTGACAGTGGTTGCTCTAATCACATGACCGGAGATAAAATTAAGTTCACTAAACTTGAAAAGTATGATGGTGGATTAGTCATGATTGGAGATGATTTTGGAGCAAAGATTGTTGGAAAAGGAACAATTATTTTTGATGGAAAACACAATACTGATGATGTCTATTATGTTAAGGGCTTAAGGCATAACCTTTTGAGTGTTGGACAAATGTGTAGCAAAGGATTTAAGCTTGTGTTTCAGGATAATACCTATGAAATTAGAAAAGGCTCTAGAACTATGGTTGCTACTGGAAGAACATATGGAAACATTTATCAGCTTAAGGGTGTTGATGGTCAGTGCCTTGTATCTCAAGTTAATGAAATTTGGCTATGGCACTAAAGGATGGTACATGTAAACTTTGATAATTTGATCAAGATCGGTTCAAGAGAGGTTGTCTGGGACTTGTCTAAAATCACAAAGCCCAGAACTATGTGTAGAAGTTGTTAGTTGGGAAAGCAAACTAGATGTAGTTGTATACACCTAAAAATGGTCACATCACAATAGTCTGGTAATTAATTAAATATTTTTAATATTTAATTAAATCTCTGAATTCAATCAGCATATAAATAAATCTAAATAATTTATTTATATTGTTCATTCTTTCATTTTGATTAAATAAATAAGTTTATTTAATCACTTTTCTTATCCATTTCTTAATTAATTAAATAAACATTATGATTTATTTATATTAATTATCATATAATCTTGGCTTGAATATTTTATTCAAATAAAGATTAAATATTCTCCTCTTCTAAAAATCCTCTAAATTCCATTCACAATTAAATATTCCAAATATTTAATTAATTCTTCTAAAGTCTATTCACAATTAAATATTCTAAATATTTAATTAAATCTTCTAATGTCCATTCACATCAAATATTTCAAAAATTAAAATTCCCCAACCCACACAACTCACATAAAATTAAATAAATTTATTTATTAAATTTGGATTATCTACAACCACTGTGAAATAACTTCAAAATAGAACATTAACAAATTTCTCTGTTTCTGAGCAAAGTTGTTCCCGTGGGTAGAAGACAAACCTCCATTCTTCTCTCCAACCTCCCAACATCTTCCATCTTCCTCTCAACCTCTCCATCTCTCACCATTCAAATTTACCAGACAATCTCAACCCATTGATCTTTGCCAACCAGGCTCGTGCTTGTAAAAATCTATAAAAAGGACTATCGGGTCTTTGAAAAAAAAAAAAAAAGAGAAGCTTGCATACAGGAAAACTATAGTCAATCATCCTTACAGCATCCATAGCCTCTAGAATCATAGCATAGCATAGCTTAGCATATTAGCAATCCATATCATGGCCTATCATCTTCATATCATAGCTTCAATAGCATTCATAATCCACAGCCCCTATGCATAATCTATAGCCCCTGTGCATATCCGTATATCAACATTTCACTCCACCAGCATATAGGATAGAGAAGTACTCTCCCTTTGCATACTCATTCTACAGGTTGCCATTCTGAGAAGCTTTGCTTACACAATCTGAGAGCAGCAACTTCAAGCAAATCACTGGAGATAGAGGATAGTGGAATGATTCTGAAGAAGCTCTGTTTGATTTCTTTGATTTCATTTTATTTAGCTTTCTTTAGTTTAATGTTGCATTGGTGTGTTTTTGTTATCTTATTTTGATACTAACATTTCCCACACACATTTTTGGCGCCCACCGTGGGGCTCTTGCCCCAATTTTAACATCTTTTCATAGATTTTTCTGACAGGTTACGGCTAAAAGAGCGTATTAGCGCATCAAGCATGCTTCAACACAGATCACACCCAGTTTAGCACTCTTTAACTCTGTTACAGCACCCTTTAAGGATTCTTCAATGCCCTCTAAAGATTCTACAGCGCCCGTTAAAGATTCTACAGTGCCCGTTAAGGATTCTTCAGCGCCCTTTAAGGATTCCACATCACCCTTTACTGATTCTATAGCGCCCTTTAAGGATTATATAGCTCCCTTTACTTATTTTGTAGCGCTCTTTACTGTTTTCATAGAGCATTTCTATTTTAGCACTCTTGATGTCTATTTTAGCACATTTCTTTATCTTAGCATAGAATTTGTAAGTCTGCAACTGTAATCTGTAACTTGGGTAAGATTTGACTGGATCCGATGCGACTGCGGCTAGTAAGAGCTTTAAAAATGAATCAATCCTAGGATAGTCACTTAATTCAAAAATGAAGCAATCCTAGGATAGTCACCTCATTTTCTATTTTGGACTAAAAAGAACTTCATGTCTTTGTGAAGCAATATCTTCACCTAGTATAGAAAGCTATTCATTTGGGCTTAAAATTGAACTCTTGCTTGCTATGATTAAACTGTAATAGGCCTATGCTCTCCCCTTAATTGGGTGATCAAAATACTAGACTCATCTATTCTATTTCATGTAATTTAAGCTTTGTTAAAATCTTTTAGAAGGCCTACCATAGTGGGAAAAAGTACTCACCCTACGGGAACGACCTAAGTGGGAACAATTAAAGCCAATTTTTCCAACCCACTTTAATCAAATGCGGATGGTTGATGAAAATCCCATTCGATGGTAGTGTGCATT
The DNA here is from genome assembly GCA_007258455.2 of Sequoia sempervirens. Lineage (NCBI taxonomy): Eukaryota > Viridiplantae > Streptophyta > Pinopsida > Cupressales > Cupressaceae > Sequoia > Sequoia sempervirens. The sequence goes on from VDFB02179234.1 coordinate 55,504,414, forward strand.
GATAACCATCCCCAAAGCCTTTTTTCTAAAGGTTGGGAGGCCTCTCGAGGGAGTATATCATTTGCTGCACCGAACAGAAACCCTTACTACGAACTTAGTGTAGTATCCAACTGAAGTCAATTTCTAAACATCATAATAATCACAGTGCAGGGGAGGGAAGAATCTATTCCCAAGATACTCACCATATAACTGCCAAGGACCATTTGCTCAAGGGATCCGGTATCCACTTCTGTCACTCTGAGTACGCACCTAGAAAAGACAAAAACATGGGCGCCCCTTCAGGGGTGACACGACTGTGTGAGTCGACGTAGTTCTAAGATATGGGTTGTTGATTATTATGGTGACCTACCTAAGTACTAAGAGTGAGTCTACTTGAACTATATGTCATGTGTAAAACCTGTGAAAACAATTTTTGAAAAACATTTTGATCATACACTTAATGTTTAGGACTTAAAAAAACAACTATTCTACAACTTGCTTGATGTGTTTTCAAAACATTAATTCAGTAAAGATCATCCAAAACTCACAATTACATTGATTACTCTCATGTTAAGAGATTGGAAATCCACAACCTTTGTTAAGAAATCCATTCTGAAACAAATCAAAAATCCAAAGAAACCACTTAGCTACAAGAAACTATTGAAGAAAAGACGATTCTTGTACCAAATTCAAAAGGTTTTGCTTAAACATAGAACCTTTATCCATCGATATCATAACTGTGTTAGAGGTTTCACTGATGATTATGCTATAGAACCATTATACTCACGAGCTTTCTTTCAAATAAGAGCCCTTTCTCAAAGGCACAACCACAGTCAGCGTATTCGTTCTTCTTATATTCCCCAACCTGCAATTGAATATTCTACTCATCCAAATCAATTTCTGCAATAAAGAACTCAATCACATTAGGCATTTATCACAAATCCATCTTTTTTTACGAAGCTATGATCAAACTTCATAAAGTGAAAAATCATTTTTTTCTTGATCTTTTGCTTAAATTCCTGCCAACAGGATTTTCATCCTTTCAATTAGGGAAAAACACGAGCTAAAGACTAGAAATATTTTGAGTCATAGAATCTTCATTCTATTCTAACTTTCATATCCATCAAAAATTGTACTATTTCATTTTTTGATAAAAAGTTAGTAGAATTTGGGGCAAAGCTTATGCATGTTGTCACAAGATCTCGAAAACACATAGAAAAAGATGAAAGAGAAAGTAGCACAAGCAAAATGGGTGATAATAGTGAGAAGGAAGAGAATCCATTTCATATTGAAGAGATAACAGAAGAAAAACTTCAAGAAGCAGAGCAGGATCCCCAATTCCATACTTTTATGGAAAGGATTTTAGAATGAAACAAAGAAAGATATTTCCTCTCATTAGCTAATCAAGGAGCTAAGTTACCTGTCGATTTTGATATAGAAGGGATTAAAGATAATCCTGAAACTCCTCCTAATGATTTTAGTGCCCTTACTCAACAGATAAAAGAATTACAAGGGAAAATAAAGGAAATGCAAGGGGGTGCAACAAAGAAGTATGTTTTGGATGACATATCTCCTTATCCATTTGATAGGAGTCTTCAAATGATTCCTTTTCCAAAACATTGTGAAATCCCTAAATTTGATAGGTACAATGGGAAAACTGACCCCATTGAACATGTGAGGGATTTCCGAAATATGAGTCTAGAATTCGCTTATGAAGATACCTACTTAATGCGATTGTTTCCACGAAGTTTGGGTGGACAATCCATGGAGTGGCTTTCCAAGATCACTCCCCCCATCAAAACCTTTGAGGAGTTAATAAATTAGTTTATATCACAATACGCCTACAACATCCAACACCAGATAACCATGCTTGATCTTTGTAAAGTGAAACAAAAAGTAGGGGAATCTTTCACTACGTTTTTGCAAAGATGGAGAAGATTGTTTGCACGATATTCCCGTCTTGTTCCTGGAAAAGAAAAGATGGATATCTTCATCAATAGCCTAGATCAAGAATTAAGCTACAGGATTAATCTTCATTGTCCTCCTAACTTTGAAAAATTGATTGAAAACGCAATTACCATTGAAGGGGCCTTGGTCAAAAGAGGAGTAATAAAACTTGATAATCCAAGTTCATCCAACCATAACAAAAATGATAAAACAAGGTTTTGGAATAGAAATAAAAATGTTGTCAATGATGGTATAGTGGATGCAAACAATCTACGAACAAGATCATCTATCTTCAACCTATCAAGTGCTCCATGAAACAACCAACAAGGAAATACCAACCAACAAGGAAACAACAATCAACAAGGACAAAACTCCAATCAAGAAAGTATGACCAATCAAAACAACAAGGATAATCATGGTAATTTCAATAACAATCTTGGCAATACCCAAACATCAAATCTACCAAGATCTCCATTCTTTTCAAATTGACATAATTTTACCACTTTGGGTCAATCTCTTGAGTCTGCTCTCAAGGAGCTTCTCGATAATAAGGTTAACACCTTACCACCACAAAGATATTATGAGCCACGAGTCAAACCACCATCATGGAATGACTCATAGTATTGCAATTATCATCGACGTAAAGGTCATAGAACAAATAACTGTCAAGCCTTGTGAAATCTAGTACAAGATTTGATTGACAATGGCACCATCAAAATTGAAGGACATCATACCAATGACGATCATCAAGCATTCAAATATCCTTTACCAAACTATCAAAAGGGGGAAACATTAGATACCAAAGCAAAAATTATAAATAATGTTGAAGACAACATAATCTGCCACATCTATGTAGATGATCAACGGGTTAATGTTATCAAAATCAAGGAAAAACAAGAATATCAATAGGTTAATGTGACTACAAGAGGACAAGAAAAAGTTGTCCTAAAAGGTAGTTCATATAAGGCAGCTATTCCTCCTCCAAGTCATTATAATCTAGTTGATCAATTAAGAAAAACATCAGTTCAAATCTCCATTCTTGAACTTCTCAAAATATCTCCTGTACACAAGAATATTTTAGAAGAAGCTCTTGTAAACACAACCATCGACACAGATCTAGATGTAGAAAAATTTCAAGCCATGGTGGGACATTTTTCCTCCCCCACTTGTCTTTCATTCTTCAAAAAAGATGATGCCTCCATGACACATCCGCATAATTCATCGCTTTATCTTGAATTCATGATCCATAAACACTGAATCAGACATGTCTTGATAGATGGGGGAGCCGGTTTAAACATTTGTACCTTAAAGCTAATACATGCCTTAGGAATATCAGAAAATTCTATTGATCCACAAAGTAAAATAACTATCAAGGCATACGATGATGAAGAAATGGCTTCTAAAGGACTAATAATGCTACCTATCAAAGTGGGACCTATTGTGAAAAATACCTTTTGTCAGGTTCTAGATCATGATCTTTCCTATAACATACTTTTGGGTCATCCATGGATTCATGATATGCAAGCGGTACCATCAACGTACCATCAATGCCTCAAGTTTCCATATGATGGACAAGAAATAGCTATACAAGCTGACTACAATAGCACCCAAACCTATTCAAATCTCTGAGCAACTCAAGACATTTTTGTGCCGCATAATAGGGAGGCTCTTACTGCTTCTTCTTCCAATCTACAAGGCCAATTGCAAGAATTGACAAAGAATCTTGACACCAAGCTACATTTAAAAGACAAAGGAGTAGGCGAATATTTGCTATGCCTTTCTAGCTTACCTCCTTCTCCGAGGTCATATGGTTAGCCAACCCTATCAAATCAAAAGATCGCAATAGCCTCTACATCCCAAGCTTTTGTGCCAATCACAAAGTTTGATGGACAATTCATTAAAGCTAACACCATCAATGAAGAAGTTGAAGATAGGGACATACTAAGTTGGCTTTACAAAGATGAAGATGAATCTCTCTTGCACATCAAGTTACCTACCGACCAATATGGTAAAAGGTATACCATCATGCAAAGAATGGGCTATGAAGGAAATGGTCCTATAGGAAAAAGAAAAGAAGGAATCATTGAGCCAATTCAACCTATTTCAATACATCCAAAAGATAAAACAAGACTTGGATACATGGTAAGGATACAAAATAATCAACTTCACAGCAAGCACAGCAAACTCGTGAAGGAGAATCAATTTCAGATAAACCCCATGAAGATGTCACTCTACAAAAATTTTATGGATCAGTTTTCCAATTGCAGAATAGTTCAGACACTGATTCTAATGAATATGAATGGGACACCATCTATAACGATGAATTTTGGAGAGACAAAAAAGTTGATACCATACACAAATATGCACCCGCTCTCATACAAGGAGAAAGCTCGAGAACACAATCACTTGAATTTGAATCACGATATGACGATGACTCAACTGAGGATGATTCAGATTTTAACGAGATTGATAATCAACAAGAGAATACCATTACAGAACTTGTCCATCATGAAAATGACAACCATGTCATGACTTTGACAACTCAAGACTTTGTCCAACCTAATGATCCCATACCTTTAGTCTATCTGGAACTTATTGATTGGGACAACGATGCACCTATCCATATCCCTACATTCCATGATGATGAGGATATTATAAATTTCCTTTGTTCATCTAATCAAGAAAACAATTGTTCCATCAAAGAATCTCATACTCAAGATTTTGATAGGGAGGGTGTCAAGTCTCTTAGCTGCAAAATAAATGAAATAAAAGATGGATCTATCGGTGAAAACTGAAAAATGGTAGTCGTGGATCACAACAAGAGAAAAATATAGAGCGAATCCGATGGTGAAAACCTTTTTGAGGCATTGAAGGATGAGAAACTTGACACTTCCCAAACATTATCAAGAAAGATCTTCTATTTTTATTGAGCCCACAAAACCAATCAACATAAGTACAGCAGATTAGCCAAAAATCTTGCAACTTGCAGCATCATTAACAATGGAGGAAGTACTAAAATTCATAGAGTTCTTAAACGATAATCAAATAAATTTCGCTTGGTCATATGCTAATATGCCAGGGTTAGATCCTAATCTGATAATGCATCATCTATCTATAAACACAAAGGAAAAACCTATGAAGCAAAATGGTGCATGAGCACCCATAGATCACCATAGGTTGTTTAGAAGGTCTGTCTAGGACAGTCTTGTCTAGGAAAACTAAGCAAGCAATCAAATTTAGTTCATTTGGATGTAAGCCTTATTGGAATTTTTGGTTGGGTTTTGATCAGATGAAGGTCATGTTGACCATAGTATAGGTATCATTAGGTTCTAGCTCAAAATAAGGTTTTGGCTTTTAGGAATTCTTGCAAAATATTTGCAAATATTGCTCAATTGAAGCTACAAGTGGCCAAGAAGAGCCCAAGGAAGAGGATAACTATTTTAAGGAACCTATTTATGGAATTCCTCAGCATTGGAGTAGAGTTGGAAGCATTTGTTATGTTTTGAAGTTTTGTGAATTCAAGAGGAGCAATTGTGTTTGGAAGTGAATTTTCTGATTTTTGCTTTGAAGTGAGCTTTTAATGTTTTAATCATGGTGTTGTAACTTGTGTATATTGTAGTGTAGTATTTATTCAAGCATGGTGTGACATTAGGTAGTTTCTTTATTCAATTTCAAGCTTTGTTTGTAAATAGTTTGGTTTCCATACTGTTGCTAGTTTGAACCAAGCAGTTTTGTGAAAATGGAGTGTTAGTTCACTTTCCCACCGTAAAAATTGTATGGCCCTTTGGTAACAGTGACTAGACTCCATGTATGTACATATGGTAGGGTTTAGGGCTTTTGAAAATGTGGGAGCTACTATGGAATTCTTGTCCTAGGCAAGCTAGGAAGAGTCCGACTAGGAAAGACCTTAGTGCAGAGCACTTGGTTTGCAGGGGTGTCAATGCTTTGACAAATTACTACTTGGAGAAGTCAGATAAGTGTCTTTTCAAGATATAGCATGGAGGAGGAAGCTCCATCAATCCATCTGATGTGAGGAATTCTTAACAATTTGAGAGCAGCCAAGAAAGGGCTTAAAAGACCTAGTTTTGGCTCATTTTCAAGTAAGGGCGTTGTACGGATAGCTGAGACCCAAGACCCCATAAATCCTTGATAGGTGGGCATATGAACCAGGAATCCCAAGAAAATATTTGGGTGTTCTTTGGAAAGTTTAGAGAACTAACCTGTTTTCTCGAAGAAAGAGGCCTAATTGGGGCTCCTAGGGCTAGTAGCCTTTTTAGGCCTAAATGAGGGTTTGGTGAAAGTGACCCATAGATGGAGCTAGGTGGAATCTTAATACACTTATTATGATTTATTAAGGACCTTAGAAGCATCTCCACACCCCTAAAAAACTATATCCAATAGTTTGGAGGATTAGTAGCCTTTAGAGTGGATTAAGGGCTAAGGCAAGGGTTTCAAGTTTGCACCAAGTCTTGGCTTGGTAGGAGGATTTTTAGTGATAGTTGGGTTGGAAAAAAGAAACCAGGGGACCCTAAGAAGGAAGAGGTCCTATAGGTTGTAAGTGGTGGAGTGAGACACCCTAGGGGTCTTCCAAGCAAGACCTAGAGCATGAATCAGTGATTGATTCATCCAACCTCCCTATCAGATTGGTATCAGAGCAGCAAAAGATTTGGGATAGAATAATATATGTTAGAGATTGAGTCTAGTGGTTCTACTGACATGGTGAAAAATGCAGAATTGGCCAAGAAGGTCGAAGAAAAGGAGGAAGAAAATAGACTATTGAGGGAAAGAATAGCTCAACTTGAGCAAGCAATGGATAATGTGCAAACCAAGACCGATGAGGTCAATGTTAGGTTGGAAGGCAGGGTACCAAAGAAAGAAGAGGTTGCAGAGGAAGAAAATATCCCTGAACCTGAGCCTATTTTTCAAGAAGAGCCTTTCTTGAAGGCATTGAAGGCTTTGAGTGGAAAAGCACTTGAAGGCATACCATTGTTTAGTGGGAAAATGGAAGCTGATCTAGTCATGGATTGGATAGAGGGAATGGAAAACCATTTTGAGTGTGATGGAGTCACTGAAGCACAGAAGGTGAAGGTGGAAAATTCAAGATTAAGAGGTTATGCCTTCACATGGTGGAAGTTCATTCAGACAAAGAGGGAGAAGGAAGGAAAGAAGCCTATTTCTACTTGGAAGGGAATGGTTGCCAAAGTGAGAGAAGCATACATGCCAGATGATTATGAAATTCAGTTGCACAAGAAAAGAAAGAGCTTGAGACAAAGAGACCAAGATGTAAATTCCTATACGAAGGAGTTCCAAAAACTTTGCATGAGGTCTAATGTATTTGAGGATGAAAATCTTAAGGTGGCTAGATACCTTAATAGTTTGAAGTGGAACATTCAAGAGGAGATGACTCTTCTAAGTCCCAAAACAGTGCACCAATGCTATCAATTGGCTATAAAGATTGAAGAGAGGAGTAAGAGAAAACAAGACCAGGCTTCTAAGAGTAGAGGAAAAGGCAGAGATCAAAGAGGACATAGAGGTGGATACCAAGGTAAAGGGACTGAACAAAGAAGTTAGGGAGAGTCTAAACTCATAGAGCATGGAAGTGAAACAACTTCTAGAGGAGGCTATGGAAGAGGTTGAGGACCTCAAGGAGGTTCAAATAGAGGAAGAGGAGCAGGAAGAAGTAACTCATACTTTGCTAGTATGAAGTGTTACAACTGTGGTCAAGTAGGTCATCCAGCTTATAGGTTCCTGGAGAAAGCATCTTCATCAAATACATAAAAGAGAGTAGCATATGCTCAAGAGGACACCATGAGTATCAAGTCACCAGAGGTTAGTCACATTGAGTCAGAAATGGGGGAGAACTTGATGTTTAGCAAGGTTCTAATCAAACAACCTGTCAAAGAGGAGCCAAAGCAAAGGAGAGCCTTATTCAGGGTAAGATGCAAAATACTTGGGAAGGTGTGCAAGGTTATAGTGGATTCAGGGTCTACTGATAACATTATCTCTGAGGAGGCAGTGAGAAAGTTGAAGTTGGAGAAAGTACCCCACACTAGCCCTTATAAGGTGACATGGTTGAACAAAGGGCAGAGTGTTCTTGTAAATGAGCAGACAACGGTGGAGTTCTCCATTGGAGGGTACAAGGACAAGTTGATTTGTGATGTGTTGCCCATGGATGCATGCCATCTTCTATTGGGCAGACCATGGCAGTATGACAGAGGAGCCATCTATGATGGAAAGGAGAACAGTATCTCATTCAAGAAGGATGGAAAGACATTCAAACTGCAGTCACTGTCAAATGAGGAAGAAGGACAGTCAAAGACCCCTAGTGTCTTGTTAAGTAATGGCAAGGAGTTTATCAACACTCTACAACAAGGAGGGGAAGGATATGTGGTCATGGTGCAACCCAAGGAGGAAGATAAGACTAAGAAAATAGTCATACCAGGAGCAGTCCAGAAGTTGATTGAGAAGTTTAAGGACATAGTCAGTGATGGAACACGAGCAACCTTACCTCCAAAGAGAGCCATCAGTCATCAAATTGACTTCATACCAGGGGCTTCATTTCCAAACAAAGCAGCTTACAAGCCTACACCAGATCAGAACCTAGAAGTAGCTAGACAAGTGCAGGAGTTGTTAGACCAAGGACTAATTAGGAAGAGCATCAGTTTGTGTGTAGTACCAATGGTCTTAGCAACCAAGAAAGGTGGTAAGTGGAGGTTATGCACTGATTCTAGGGCTATAAATAGGATTACAATCATATATAAGTTCCCTATTCCTAGGATTGAGGATTTGATGGATTGTCTTGGAGGACCTCAGTTTTTCACAAAGTTGGATCTCAAGAGTGGAAACCATCAAATCAGAATCAAAGATGGGGATGAGTGGAAGACAGCCTTTAAGATAACTAATGGGTTATATGAGTGGAGAGTTATGCCATTTGGCCTCTCAAATTCCCCTAGCACATTCATGAGGCTCATGAATGAAGTGCTTAATGATTTCACAGGTATATTTGTGGTGGTATATCTAGATGATATACTCATCTTTAGCAAGACAGCAGAAGAACATCTAAAGCATGTGGAGTTGGTTCTTAAAATATTGCAGGAGGAGAGGTTATCCATCAACCTAGAAAAGTGTGAGTTCTTCAAAAAAGAGCTTGTGTATTTAGGGTTTGTAGTATCCCAAGGATCATTGAAGATGGACCCAAGCAAGGTGGAAGCTATTCTAAATTGGCCTACACCAACCATCAGGACAAAGGTAAGGAGTTTTCATGGGTTAGCTCAGTTTTATAGGAAGTTTATAAGGAACTTTAGTGGCATATGTGCACCAGTACTTGATACAATCAAAGGTGGCCTAAAAACTAAGTTCAAATGGACTCTTGAAGCATAGAAGGGTTTTGAGAAACTGAAACAAGAAGTGGCAACTCAACCCATCCTTTTGCTACCTAGTTTTGATAATTTATTCACTGTGGAATGTGATGCCAGTGGGATTGCAGTAGGAGTGCTAAGCCAAGAAGGCAGGCCTATAGCTTTCTTTAGTGAAAAGCTCAATGAAGCTAAATAGAAGTATTCTACCTATGACCTAGAATTGTATGCTCTAGTATAGTCACTTAGAAAGTGGAGGCATTATCTCCTACCTAAAGAGTTTGTAGTGTTTACTGATAACCAGGCACTTAGCTACATTAACACACAAGAGAAGCTGAGCAATATACATTTGAAATGGATTGAATACCTCCAAGTTTTCACATTTACCATCAAGCACAAGAAGGGACAGTTGAACAAGGTGGCAAATGCACTAAGTAGGAGGTTGATGACAGTGCAAGAAATACAAATAAAGAGCATTGGGATAGAGAGTTTCAAGGATCTCTATGGAGAAGATGAAGACTTCTCAGAGGCATATAAGGTATGTTCTGATTTTGAGAATCACTTTCATAGTCAATTCTCAAAGTATACATTACAGAGTGGACTTTTGTTCAAGGGAAATCAGTTATGTGTTCCAAAAGGTTCAATGAGAGAGAATCTTATCCAAGAGAAGCACAATGGTAGTCTTAGTGGTCATTTTTGTATCAACAAGACAATAGAATTAGTACAGAGGTTCTATTATTGGCCCAAGTTTCCAAGGGATGTCAGAAGGTATGTGGAGCAATGTGTAGTTTGTATGAAAGCCAAGGGGGCTAGCAATGCAAGTTTGTATCAACCCCTACCCATTCCCAATAGACCATGGGAATGTATTAGCATGGACTTTGTGGTAGGACTCCCTAAAACTAAGACAGGGTTTGATAGTGTCTATGTGGTGGTAGATAGGTTTAGCAAAATGAGTCATTTTATTCCTTGCAAGACCACCCATGATGCTAGCTATATTGCTCATCTTTTCTTCAAAGAGATTGTGAGGATCCATGGATTGCCATTGAGAATTGTCTCAAACAGGGATGTGAAGTTCATGAGTCATTTTTGGAAGACTCTATGGAGCAGATTAGGTACTAACTTGTCTTTTGGATCAGCCTACCATCCTCAGACAAGTGGACAAACTGAGGTGATAAATAGAGTGTTAGGTAACATTCTCAGGTGCCTCACCAAGGAGTATGGATAGACATGGGACTTGGTCATATCACAAGCTGAATATGCCTACAATGACAGTGTGAATTGGACCACAGGGATAAGTCCTTTTGAAATAGTGTATGGAATGCACCCAAGAGGTGTGTGTGAACTTAGAGATTTAGGAGCTATGAAGCATAGGAGTGGCCATGCTAAAGATTTCTCTCAGACCATGAAGGAGATTTAGGAGCAAGTGAAGAAGACAATTACAGAGGCTACTCACAAGCTGAAAGCTAAGATGGATATGTCTAGGAAAGATCTACAATTTGCAGTAAGGGACTATGTCATGGTCCATCTCAACAAATCTAGGTTACAGAAAGGCACATCAACCAAGTTGCAAATGAAGAGAGTGGGACCATGTCAGGTGTTAGCAAAATATGGGAAGAATGCCTACAAGGTGGAGCTACCTACAGACTTAGGCATTTCTCTAGTGTTTAATGTGGCTGATTTGATCAGGTATAAAGGACCAGTCACTGACTTGAATCAGAAAAGTGTGGATGTCTTGAAGGATGTGAGTAACATAGCCTTACCTCCTAAAGAAAAGCTGCAAGCAGAGAGGATCTTAGAATCAAGGGTGAAGAAGTCTACCCAGCATAAGGAATACATGGAGCATCTCATCAAATGGAAGGACAAACTAGAATCTGAGGCTACATGGGTGGATGAAGCTCAATTCAAGAAGCAGGGTATTGATTTATCTCTGATCTCTCCCCACAATTCTTAGTGTTTGGGCTAAGGGGGAGAATGGTGCAGGAGCACCCATAGATCACCATAGGTTGTTTAGAAGGTCTGTCTAGGATAGTCTTGTCTAGGAAAACTAAGCAAGCAATCAAATTTAGTTCATTTGGATGTAAGCCTTATTGGAATTTTTGGTTGGGTTTTGATTAGATGAAGGTCATGTTGACCATAGTATAGGTATCATTAGGTTCTAGCTCAAAATAAGGTTTTGACTTTTAGGAATTCTTGCAAAATATTTGCAAATATTTCTCAATTGAAGCTACGAGTGGCCAAGAAGAGCCCAAGGAAGAGGATAATTGTTTTAAGGACCATATTTATGGAATGCCTTGGCATTGGAGTAGGGTTGGAAGCATTTGTTATGTTTTGAATTTTTGTGAATTCAAGAGGAGCAATTGTGTTTGGAAGTGAATTTTATGATTTTTGCTTTGAAGTGAGCTTTTAATGGATTAATCATGGTGTTGTAACTTGTGTAGATTGTAGTGTAGTAGTTATTCAAGCATTGTGTGACATTAGGTAGTTTCTTTATTCAATTTCAAGCTTTGTTTGTAAATAGTTTGGTTTCCATACTGTTGTTGGTTTGAACCAGGCAGTTTTGTGAAAATGGAGTGTTAGTTCACTTTCCCACTGCACAAATTGTACGGCCCTTTAGTAATAGTGACTAGACTCCATGTATGTACATATGGTAGGGTTTAGGGCTTTTGAAAACATAGGAGCTACTATGGAAGTCTTTCCCTAAGCGAGCCAAGAAGAGTCCGACTAGGGAAGACCTTAGTGCAGAGCACTTGGTTTGCAAGGGTGTCAATGCTTTGACAAATTACTGCTTGGAGAAGTCAGATAAGTGTCTTGTCAAGATATAGCATGGAGGAGGAAGCTCCATCAATTCATCTAATGTGAGGAATTCTTAAAAATTTGAGAGCAGCCAGGAAAGGGCTTAAAAAACCTAGTTTTGGCTCATTTTCAAGTTAGGGCGTTGTACGGATAGCTAAGACCCAAGACCCCATAAATTCTTGAGAGGTGGGCATATGAACTAGGAATCCCAAGAAAATATTTGGGTGTTCTTTGGAAATTTTATAGAACTAACCTATTTTCTCAGAGGAGGCCTAATTGAGGCTCCTAGGGCTAGTAGCCTTTTTAGGCCTAAATGAGGGTTTGGTGAAAGTGACCCATAGATGGAGCTAGGTGGACTCCTAATACACTTATTATGATGTATTAAGGACCTTAGAAGAATCTCCACACCCCTTCAAAACTATATCCAAGATTTTGGAGGATTAATAGCCTTTAGAGTGGATTAAGGGCTAAGGCAAGGGTTTCAAGTTTGCACCAAGTCTTGGCTTGGTAGGAGGATTTTTAGCGATAGTTGGGTTGGAAAAAAGAAACTAGGGGACCCTAAGAAGGAAGAGGTCCTATAGGTTGCAAGTGGTGGAGTGAGACACCATAGAGGTCTTCCAAGCAAGACCTAGAGCATGAATCAGTGATTGATTCATCCAACCTCCCTATCACAAAAACTCAGAAAAATGCATCCACATGTTGCATTATTGGTTAAAGAAGAATTAAAGAAGATTTTACATGTTGAATTCATTCGGTCTATTAACTATGCAAAATGGATCTCCAATATCATACCTATTTCAAAACCGGATGGAAAGATTAGAATTTGTACATATTTCAAAGATTTGAACAAAGCATGTCCCAAAGATGATTTCCCTTTGCCAAACATAGATATGATTATTGATTTAACTGTTGGCCATGCAATGTATTCATTAATGGATGGATTTTCAGGATATAACCAGATAAATATTGCACCAAAGGATCAAGATAAAACAGCGTTCACGTGCCCTTGGGGTACCTATTGTTGGAATGTCATGCCATTTGGGCTTAAAAATGCAGGAGTGACTTATCAAAGAGCAATGACCACCATTTTCCATGACATGATGCACATTTTCATGGAAGACTATGTGGATGACTTATTGGCCAAATCCAACACAAGAGGACATCTAGAAATCTTGTCAAATATCTTTATCAGAATGGAGAAGTTCAATGTTTGACTCAATCCAAAGAAATGTGTCTTCGGTGTTAAATCTGGAAAACTCCTGGGATACATTGTTTCAGAAAAGGGCATAGAGGTTGATCCAGGAAAAGTACAAGCTATAATGGACATGCCACCACCATGAAATATTAGTCAACTCCGATCACTACAAGGACGACTACAATCCATCAAGAGGTTTATAGCTCAACTGGCAGACAAAATTTTACCATTTACACATCTATTGCATAAAAATGTCCCATTCAAATGGGAGGAAAAGTGTGAAGTAGCATTTAATCAAATAAAGCAATATCTCGTGAATACACCAATCCTAATTCCACCAGTTCCAGGAAAGCCGCTCATACTCTATATTTTAGCAACAGAAGTATCTTTGGGAGCATTACTAGCACAGGAGGATTCTACAGGCAAAGAAAGAGCCATATACTATATCAGCAGAACTTTAACAAGTCATGAACTAAACTACACTTTCATTGAAAAAGCTTGCCTAGCAGTAGTGTTTGCTTCCCAAAAGTTGTGACACTATATGTTGGCTCATACAGTCAAGTTGATAACCAAAATTGATCCACTAAAATACCTCTTAAGCAAAGCTACCTTAATAGGAAGACTTGCAAAATGGGTAATGATCTTAAGTGAGTTTGACATTCACTATGTAGATCATAGATCTATTAAAGGATAGGTCATAGCAGATCAGTTGGCCGAAGCACCTTTACAAGAAGAAAAACCAATGCACATTGAATTTTCTGATGCAGACATCCTCACAGCAACAATTAAGAAATCATGGACATTGTACTTTGATGGATCTTACACGCAACATGGCTCGGGGGCAGGGATTTTTTTTGTCACACCTAAAAGAAATACCATTCCAAAATCATATCGGTTGATGTTTCCCTACACAAATAACATAGCTCAATATGAAGCATTGCTCACAGGAATGAAGATAGCATTGGAATGGCAGATTACAAAGTTGCAAGTCTACGGTGATTCACAACTTGTCATTAATCAAATCAATGATAATTATCAAACTAAAGATGATAAGTTGCTACCTTACAAGAACATGGTGGATGATTTTAAAAAGTATTTTATGGCAATCAAGTTTTCACAAATCCCAAGGATTGATAATAAAGTTGTAGATGCAATGGCTACAATTGCTTCCTTGTTACAATTATCATAAAATCAAAAACGGTACGAATTCTTGATGGAACAATTGTTTTCTCCCGCCTATGATAATCCTAAGACCCAAGTCATATGCCATTTAACCGGTTCTGATTCACCTTTATATGGAAAGATTTATACCTATCTGAAAAATAACATGTTACCCCCAGACTTATCCCAAAACAAAAAAAGGAATTTCATACACCAATCATCCCGCTATACCTTGATCGCCGATATCCTTTACCGACGTGGTCTTGATGGTATGCTCCTTTGATGTCTTGAACGTGACGAATCTGAATAATCCTTACAAGAGGTTCATGGTGGTATTTGTGGAACTCATTCAAGCGGTTTAACCTTAGCCAAGAAACTTGTTAGAATGGGATATTATTGGCCTAACATGGAGAGAGAATATTTTACTTTTGTCAAGAAGTGTTCTAAATGCCAGATTCATGGGAATCTTATTCATGCACCTACACAGGAACTGTAGCCTTTCACGCCAACATGGCCTTTTTTTTCAGTGGGGACTAAATCTTGTTGGTAAAATTCATCCTTCATCATCAAATGGGCATAAATTCATCATCACGGCTACAGAATATTTTACAAAATGGATTGAAGTTGTTCCTTTGACAACTGTGACCAATAAACAAATATCTTCATTTATCTTAAATTACATCATCTGTTGATATGGAATTCCTAATTCTATTATCACTGATAATGGGAGGCCTTTCAAGAATCAGGATGTTGATGAACTTTGTGAAAGATTTCACATCCAACACAGGTTCTCTACACCTTACTATCCACAAGGAAATGGTCAAGCAGAAGCTTCAAACAAAACAATCTTGAAGATCTTGAAGAAGATGGTAAATGATGTCGGTCATGATTGGCATGTCTAATTAAATCCAACTTTGTGGGCATACATAACCAGCATTCGCACACCAACAAGAGCTACTCCATATGCCTTGGTATATGGAGTAGAAGCAATCTTACCATTAGAGGTTGAAATACCTTCACTTAGGGTTTCACTCAAAGGATTGATAAATGATGAAGACTACCAAGTATCTCGTCTGCAAGAGCTGGAATTGTTAGATGAAAGATGTCAACATGCAGTTGATCATTTGAAGGGTTATCAACAAGTTATGTCCCGTAGCTACAATTACAGAGTTAAACCACAGACATTTCAAGTAGGTGATTTAGTCTTGAAAGAAAATCAACGCAATCAACAAGATAGAGAAAAGAAAGGAAAATTTGAACCAAATTGGCTTGGTCCATTTGTCATCATTGCAGCATACGATTCTGGAGCATATCAGTTATCTATATCAGAAGGGGACCTGTTTGAAGAGTCGTTCAACAACATTCATTTGAAGAAGTTCTATGTCTGAATCATAAAAATCATAAAAAGTTTTGAAAAAATACATAAAAATCAGAAAAAATACATAAAAATTAGAAAAAGTCCTGAAAAAATACATAAAAATCAGAAAAGCAGAAAAAAACAAAAAAATTCACATGATCTAAAAAAGTGCAATAAAAATAAGTGGTGAAAGCCTAGCAAACAGGCGCTACTTGTGATTAAAATGGGCTCCTCTATCTATTAGCTTATGTCTTCCATTCGCTTTACGGCATCATCTATCTATATCTATCATCTGTACATATCTGTCATATCCATATCATGCAACGGGAATCCTTGTGTTTCATCATGGCTTGAAGAAATTTGTACATATCCATAATATTTAGGTTGTGTTTACGCTGGGGGCGGGAACACAGACTAAACAAGAGAGGGACAACAAGCTTTTAAAATATCACAAACGGACAAATGACGGTTTGACAAAATGCAACATACATTGACGCATCAAATCAACCACAACACCAAAATGATTACTCAATGCCAATGAAATCAAACAACATGGTCAAAAAAACATTAATCAAAACAAAAACATCAATGTTGATAACCAAGTTGGATGATCTTAATTTGAATAATGTTTGGAATACTTTAGGTAAAATTTGAATTGTTGGTTGATTTTCTATCATATCTCTAAAGCAATTTGATGATGTACTGAACTAGAAACGCAAAGGAGTATGTCTTTTCTTTGTCTGTTGTTTGCGAGGAAACCATTAGTACTATGCAAATTGGTCATGAGACATGCTCTACTAAGTATCATTGATGACATTTCAAAATTTGCATGGGAAACGGGTTAACTCTTGTCTATTTATGCAAGTGATACTCAGGTCATCTCGGTTTAATTATACCTAGATGCTTGTATTAATTTTCTATATCAAAAATCATGAAAGCAATACTTAGGTCATCACTGGTGCTAACATACCCTTTGATGCTTGTATTAACTTTCAACATTTAAATGCTTTATGATGACACAAAAAGCACAAATAAACTCTCAGAATGGCAATATTGTACAGATATCCTGCATGGTTAGTATAGATTACATTCATTTAGAATTTGCATTTGGTATTTATAGATTTTCCCACAAGCTAGCAAAGTATCAAAGTTTCATATCTTTCAAATAAATGACACAGTATATTTGACATTCACAAAAACATCATCACATACATTTGTCATACATATTTGCATCAGAAAATAATAACACGTACATCATAATCTTCACACCACTTTCATTGCATTTTCATTTTCACAACATATCATTTTGTATGTTTCTATACATCATGAGCATAACATTGTGAAATCATATCATACACATCATGCATAAATAAAATAGATACCCATCACATAATAAGGGTACACATACTCATCGCACAAACAAATCATCGCTGCATATCATATATCTCAAAAATGAATGTCAAATGTACAAAAGATGTCAACTATGCATGACAAAACATCATCAAAAATGGGACCATATCAATATGTATACAAATGTCTCAACAGAGTATCAATAATACATATAGGACATCATGCAAAAAGCACTACGAAGTGATACCCTCTGATGCTACTGGTCCAGGACCTGCCCCACCTGTACCTGATGGACCTGCTCTTGATGACCCTCCTGGAGGTAATGGCTAAGATACACCCCTGCTGGTAGCCCGAGAGCAACTATGTGTAGACTGAGATTGTGTATAACTCATTCTCTACTTGGGTGGCACTGCATCATGATACGTAGTCCTATAGAACTCTGCCTCCTGGGTGGCCCTGGTCACCTCTCTCATCATATCACCAATCGAGGTACCTGTTGCTACTCTCTGCAGACTGTCAGCTAGGGCCATGGCCTGCTCACCCTGCCGTCTGGCTATATCTCTATCGGTTGTCACTGTCGTCAACTATCCCTAAAGTTGTGTAACCAAGGCATGTGCCTGTGCTAACTGACCTTGTAAGCTCTGCACTCTACTCTACAAGGTAGCTATCTGACTTGGCACCATTGGATCTACTAAAGACGATGGAGCTGAATGTCTCATTTGTGGTCCACCTCTGCCACCACCTCCTCCACCACTATCACCTCCACTCTCCTCATCACTACTATCTCCATCCCCATCTAACTCATCATCATCATCCTCCTTGGAGTCATCACCCTCTGAAGCTGCCTCTCATTGTCGCCTATGTCCCCCTATATGTGCTCTCTGCTCTGCAACTAGAGCGGCAGGCTCATTAGAATCAAATAATCATGGCGCAGGATGTTCCAACACATACTGACCATACTTTGGAGTCATCCCCCCATCAAGAATATCAACTCTGTAGTCCCACATCTGTACTCCCAAACTGGTGAACTCTGCCACTGCTGCATCATATGCAATCTATGGACCCACACTGTAACCTCCTGCTGTCGACGTGCATAAATAGAAGAACCTTGTGGCATACCCTGAGGCTGACCATATTGTCACCACACTCAACCAAGAAGAAACCTCTCAATAATCCTAGGAGTACGACCAATCAGATATCTAGCGATAAAGACATAGGGCATCTCTCTAGCATCCTCTAGTCATGCCTCACAATCTACATAGGGCTACCAGCATATTGTATCGAGATCATCTAGAAGACGTTGCCAATGATCCAATTTGCCCAGCCTCGGCTGAGCAATGACATCGGTATATCTAAATTTATACGGTTGACCGACAGGCCGTCGTCCATGAGTCAATGGTCGCATAATGGAAAAATTCTCCCATGCCCATATCTGTAAAAGCGAACAACCAACAGCTAAACTCTGGCCTCGACCGTACACAACATGGTGTAGCTCATCATATAAATGTGCAAGCATGCACGATCCCCAAGCATATTGTGTACCCTACATCCCCATACTCTCAAGTACATGACCCCACCCGACTACAAAACCCTTCGACCTATGGTTGGGGCACAGAACACCTCCAATGAAGCCTACAAGTATAGAGGGTAAGGGTGCATACGAATCTGTCATCTCCGCCCATGAGATATAATATCCTGCAATATGATCATCTCTGAATATCCGCCTCAAAGCATCAGTACCTCCCGCCTCCCGGCCGTCAAATCTCACTATCTCACCCATCACTGGAATCTTCAGGATGCGATACACATCCTCAGGAGTTACGATAATCTCTCTTGTCAAAAAATGAAAGGTGTTCATGTCACTGTGCCACCTCTCTGCAAGTGTTATCAATAAGGCTCTGTTGAGACACACCTCAGGCATCTCAAGTAACGAGGTCAGTCTGCATTGCCTTGATCACATCTATGTCTGCCTATCCAAGCTACAAAATCAATCTCCATGTCTTTAGGAATTTTTTCCATAACTGCAAGACGCTCAATCTCCCCTGTTGAATAGGAAGAATCATCAAGTCAAAGCAATATCAATATCGAATCATCAAGACAAATTAATCAAATCTAAAAAACAAATTTATCAAAATCCTGTTTGTTTTTAACAACTTTAGAAGCAAACTTATCAACAAACTATTTGTTTTTCATCATCATGGAAAGCAAATTTATCAAAATCATGTTCGCTTTTAACAACCTTAGAAGCAAACTTATCAACCAAAACTATTTTGTTTTTCATTTTCATGAAAACAAATTTATCAAAAAAAAAATTAACAACCTTAGAAGCAAACCTATCAACAACTATTTGTTTTTAACAACTTTAAAAGCAAATTTATCATCTATTATTTATTTTCCAACAACCTTGGGAACAAATTAATCACACAAAACATCATCAAATCAGGACAACGCAATACGCAAACAATCAATACAAGGTCATGCATTGTCAAATTGGTAATGGGCGCTGTCAAAATCATCATGGGCGATACAAAAAGACTAAAAGGTGCTAAAAAGAATGCATGAAGATACAAAAAGGTTGGAAAACGTGCCCTAAACAAAAAAAAATTCAAATAACAAAAGTTTAACGAGGTACATACCACGGGTCCATAGTGTGTCGGTCGCTGATGTCATCAGATGCGCTCGAAACGGTGCTGGTGGGTAGGAAGTGCCATCTTTCTCACTCAGCTCAAAAATTTCAATTTTTACTAGGTTAAAATGGGAAAATGACATGGAAAATGACATTTTTAACCTATTTAAAGGTAAAATTGGGGCATTTTATCACATTTTATCACAGCGAGGGTAATTTAGGTCATCAATTTTTCATCTCACGTCTTTCCATGTAAATTTATTCACATTATCATTTTTGAACGATGAATCGACATCTTAAAAATCATAAAAATCAAAAAATTCCAGCAAATTTAAAAATTCAAAAAAATTCACAAAAAATCAAAATCTTATTGATTCATCGTCCAAGGGGGCATATACCTATCAACCATTTGACAATCAGCATGTGGGGAAATTTTCAAAATTCTTTGAAGCAATGCATAAAACACATCACTTCAAAGAGGGAAAAATGTATACACCTAAAAATGGTCACATCACAATAGTCGTAATTAATTAAATATTTTAATATTTAATTAAATCTCTAAATTCAATGCATATAAATAAATCTAAATAATTTATTTATATTGTTCATTCTTTCATTTTGATTAAATAAATAAGTTTATTTAATCACTTTTCTTATCCATTTCTTAATTAATTAAATAAACATTATGATTTATTTATATTAATTATCATATAATCTTGGCTTGAATATTTTATTCAAATAAAGATTAAATATTTTCTCTTCTAAAAATCCTCTAAATTCCATTCACAATTAAATATTCCAAATATTTAATTAATTCTTCTAAAGTCTATTCACAATTAAATATTCCAAATATTTAATTAAATCTTCTAATGTCCATTCACATCAAATATTTCAAAAATTAAAATTCCCCAACCCACACAACTCACATAAAATTAAATAAATTTATTTATTTAATTTGGATTATCTACAACAACTGTGAAATAACTTCAAAATAGAAAATTAACAAATTTCTTTGTTTTTGAGCAAAGTTGTTCCCATGGGTTGAAGACAAACCTCCATTCTTCTCTCCAACCTCCCAACATCTTCCATCTTCCTCTCAACCTCTCCATCCCTCACCATTCAAATTTACCAGACAATCTTACAGCCATTGATCTTTGCCAGCCAGGCTCTTGCCTGTAAAAATCTATAAAAAGGACTGTCGGGTCTTTGAAAAAAAAAAAAAAGAGAAGCTTGCATACAGGAAAACTATAGCCAATCAGCCTTCCAGCATCCATAGCCTCTAGAATCATAGAATAGCATAGCTTAGCATATTAGTAATCCATATCATGGCCTATCATCTTCATATCATAGCTTCAACAGCATTTATAATCCACAACCCCTGTGCATATCTGTATATCAACATTTCACTCCACTAGCATATAGGATAGAGAAGTACTCTCCCTTTGCATACTCATTCTGTAGGTTGTCATTCTAATAAGCTTTGCTTACACAATCTAAGAGCATCAGCTTCAAGTAAATCACTGGAAATAGAGGACAATGGAACAATTCTGAAGAAGCTCTGTTTGATTTCTTTGATCTCATTTTATTTAGCTTTTTTTAGTTTAATGTTGCATTGGTGTGTTTTTTTAATCTTATTTTGATACTAACATTTCCCACACACAATAGTTTTAAAGGAAAAGAGCAATCATCTACCAGAATGCTAGAATAGGTTCATACTAACCTCTGTGGTCCTACAAGAATAGGAAGTCTTAATGGTGACAGGTATTTCATGCTCCTTATTGATGATTATTCTATAATGACATGGGTTACATTTCTTAGAGAAAAAGCCCAGGCTCTGGATAGATTTAAAGTGTTCAAGGCATGGGTAGACAATGAAGTGAACCTAAGAATCAAATGTTTAAGGTCTGATAGAGGTGGAGAATTCATTTCCAGTGAGTTTAATGCATTTTGTGAAGAGCATGGCATAAAGAGACATTTTTTTGCTCTGAGAACTCCTCAATAGAATGGAGTTGTTTAGAAGAAGAACTGGACTATTCAGGAAGTTGCAAGAAGTATGATGAAAGAAGCAAATGTGTTTGATGTATACTGGAGAGAGGTAATCCATACTACTATTTGCATTCTTAACAGAGTTCAGATCAAAGGTAACAACACAAAGACTCCTTATGAGTTGTGGATTGGTAAGATCCCTACTATGAAGTACTTTAAGGTATTTGGAAGAAAATGTTACATTAAAAGAAATGATGAGAACCTTGGTAAGTTTGATGCTAGATGTGATGAATGTATTTTCCTTGGGTATTAAACTAGTAGAAAAGCTTATATATGCTTCAATAAAATATTGAGAAAGATTGTTGAGAGTGAAAATGTGAAGGTTGATGAAGATATGCACAGACCAGTTGAGATAAGTGAAGTTGAACTGGATGAGCCTATCTGCAGACCAGTACTAGTAGAGAAAAAGGATGAAGAAGAAGAACATATTGAAGAAGAAGAAGAAACTTTGAAACCTACTCCTAAGACTCCTATGTATGTAAAGAAGAATCATTTGGAAGAACAGATAATTGGAGACAAGATTGAAGGTGTAAAGACAAGAAGTAAAGTGATAGCAAGTGATGTAAATCTGTGTGAAGCATGCAAGGATGAGAGTTGGGTTAGAGCAATGAAAGAAGAGTTGTAGCAGATAGAGAAGAATCAAACATGGGAACTAGTTCCTAGACCAATAAACAAGAATGTGATTGGGTCAAAGTGGGTATTCAGGAATAAGTTGAATGAGAATGGTGAAGTAGTGAGGAATGAAGCAAGACTTGTATGCAATGGTTATTCACAAGTTGAAGGCATAGACTTTGAGGAGACATTTTCCCCAGTAGCAAGAATGGAGGCTATATGAATGTTTTTGGTATTTTTTGCTCATAAAGATTTCAAGGTATATCAGATGGATGTCAAGTTTTCATTTTTGAATGGAGAATCGGAAGAAGAGGTTTACATGGAACAACCAAAGGGATTTCAGTTATCAGATAAATCAGATATGGTATGCAAGTTGAAAAAGGCATTGTATGGACTCAAACAGGCTCCCAAAGCATGGTATGCAAGGTTGGAAAGATACTTGACACAACAAAAGTTCAACAAAGGCTCTCCAGATAGCAATCTCTATTTCAAAGGTGAAGGAAATAGAATGTTGATAGTAGTTGTGTATGTGGATGATATCATCTTCAGAGGAAATGAAGGTATGTGTAAGATATTTGTAGAGGAGATGCAAAAAGAATTTGAAATGTCCATGATTGGTGAGTTGAATTTCTTCCTTGGACTTCAAGTGAATCAAACTGATAAAGGGATATTCATTTCACAATCTAAGTATGTCAAAGAATTATTGAAGAAATTTGGAATGGATGACTTCAAACTGGTTAGTACCCCTATCGTAACCAAATGCAAGCTTAGCAAGAATGATGAATCTACTAAAGTTGATCAGATCATGTATAGATCCATGATTGGTGGACTATTATATCTTATTGCTACAAGACCAGATATCATGCATGCAGTATTTTTGGTTGCTAGATTTCAAGAAAAACCTAAAGCACATGTTACAGCTGTGAAGAGGATGTTCAGATATCTTAAAGGAACTCTAGATTATGGCCTATGGTATCCTAAGGATACTGACTTCACCTTGAGTGTTTTCACTGATACAGATTGGGTTGGTTGTGTGGATGACCAGAAGAGTACAAGTGGTGGTGCATTCTTTCTTGGAGGAAGATTGGTTTCATGGATAAGCAAGAAATAGGATTCAATTTCTTTATCCACTAAAGAATTTGAGTACATTGTTGCAGCATCTTGCTACACACAGGTTTTGTGGATGAAGCAAGCATTGAAGGACATAGGAGTGATATGTGATGAGCCTATACCTATCTTTTATGATAATACAAGTGTTATAAACATTTTCAAGAATCCGGTAATGCATTCAAGAACAAAGCATATATCTATCAGATATCATTTTTTGAGAGAGAAGGTGTTGGAGAATGAAGCCAGATTGGAGTATGTTCCTACAAAGGATCAGATTGTAGATATATTTACTAAGGTTCTTCCGAAGGATAATTTTGAGTATCTCAAGGAGAATTTGGGGGTCATTGGCCCTACTTCTTTGAACTAGGTGCACATGGAGGTGCATCAGTCCAGTGGATCTACAGATTCTTCAGTTGTATTGATTGATGAATGGGTCTACTCCGTAGGGGGAGTAGAAAGTTTCATTGTTGCAGTATGACTTGTGTGGGTGCACTCCTAAAGGGGAGTTATCTGATTTTTGTTCTTTTCCATTGATTTCAAAGGGGAAGAGAGATTCATGTGAAAAATAGTGAAAGGGGGAGAGAAAAAGAAGAAGATGAAAAAGGGAGAGTATTGAGAGTGCAGGAATGTTGTGTAGGTTGTCTAATCTGTAAAATAAAGGAGTGTTTTCTTTGGTGGTTTTTCACATCATGTGTTGCAATCAATGACAAAGGGGGAGATTGTTGCAAGTATGAGTAAGTGTCGTGGTTTTGTAATTGATGTTGTCATTGATATCAACATAGTATAGGTTGTTGCAAGTTGTGCATGTATAGTTGAGATGTTGATGAGATGTTGTGAGTACATGGAGCTATCTTTATGACGTTGCAAGTGTGTTGATATAATGAGTTTCTAGATAAATTGTGAAGACAAAGTTGTGTTTTTTTAGAATGTGCTTCAGTTTGTGCTCTACATTTCTTCTGTGTTGATCCTATGCTTGTACGGATGTGAATTGTTGTTTATGGGCATCTTTTGATGATATATCATGGTTTCTAGTTTCTGGTTTAATGGAGAGTGAAAGTTGTGTTCACTGGTGTGTGAACTAGTTTGGCAGAGTTACTTGCCTATGGATTGGGAGAAGTGTTTTTTCTCTAAAGTTCTCCGCTAGTTTGTTTCAGATCTTGCAGATCTTGTAGAAGGCTTGTACTAATGTTGTCTTTGTTCTAACAAAGGTGTTTGTGGTTTGGTGCTCCGGAAGTTGAGTTTTAGAGTTAATGTATGTGTCTGTACAGTCCGGATGGACTAGTGAGAAGAGCCCTATGTATGAAGGTTGTCGCATTTGTTGTGGATATATATGAAGGCATCTGAGATGTATTCTAGTGTATGGTGAAGTGTGTCATGTGGTCTGCATGTTATCTTCTTGTTGCATAAGCATGTACTTCAAAGTTCATTTATGTTTTCATTAGGTTTGGTTGACTTGGTGTCTACACATCATATAAGGAAGCGTGTGATTGATCCAATATTTTGTTTTGGGTCTTGATTAAATGTTTTTTTAGTCTGCTCTCATTCTCTTCCACCGCAGGAATGTTGAGTTGCCAACCTAATTTGAATTTATGAAGTGAAGCATCCGTAGCCGACCTTGGAGAAAGTTTCTAAGGTTGAATATGGTATAAATACAACTCGAGATGTTGTGAATTAATGTACTAGATGAGCCACAATTTTGTGAAGAGTGTGAAAAAGTGAATTAAGCCAGTAGTACTTTAATGTGTTAGATTCCTAAAAGTAGTGAGTTGATGGTGTCTACAATTCTTTTGATCAAGGTTGCAGGTGTGTGTAATCTATTGTGGTGTATTTTTATGTTATCTTTTGTATTTGTAGGCAATGAGTCTCCTTTTGGACAGTGAGCCTTGTATCCAAACAGTGAGTCCTTTTCTGGGTAGTGATCCCTTTGATAGTGAGCCTCTTTGTAATCAGTTTTGGAATTGCTTTATATTGTGAGCTAATCCTTACCATGTTTTTTCCCTTATTAGGTTTTCCACGTAAATTTGGTATTTGTTGTGTTGATATTGCTTTATGTTATTTTCATTTCATGTTCATACTTAATAATATAATTAAGTGGATTTGAAGTTGATAAGTGTCTTAGATTTGTGATTGAATTTGGTGACAACTGATTCACCCCCCCTCTCAATTGTTCTTGAGCCTTTCAACAATACCGTCATTGCTCCTTCCTCTTCATGGATTGAGCTCACAAGATGCACCCACGTCTTGTAGATTTTCTATAATGATTGAAGGGATGTTGTTGCTCACAATTTTAGCATGATGATGGTATGATGAAGATGGATTTGATGAATATTTGGACAACCTATGGCTATGTAGAATGTGTGTTCCAAGAATGACAGCCAAGGCCTCATTATATAGAAATTTGGTGAGAGGAATCAATGGCTAAGATTGAATGGCTAATGGAGGGTTGAGATTGATTGAGAAGGTGAGGTTTGGATCAATGATGAGGATTATTAGCCTTGTGACATGTGTGAGCACACATTAGGAAGAGAGGCATTAAATTTGTGTAAGAGATAGGGTGGCTTGTGTAAGAAGTTAGTGGGGGTAGGTGAGATGTAGAAATTTAAAATTAGGAAATATTGATAATTATGATTAGGAGTGAGTGTTAAATCAATTAATCAAGGATTAATTAACTTAAGAAAGATTAGGGGATTTTAGAGGAATGTACAAAAAGGTAAACTTTAATTAAATAAATGTAGATTTATTTTAATTAAAGGTGGTGGAATGTAAGGATAATGGGGAAATTAATTATCAAGATAAGGTACATAGGCTAAATTTAATAAATAATAATTATTTGTTTAATTAAATATCATTTTGGGTGACTACATTTTTCCCCTCTTTGAGATGATTTTGCGACTAAGATAAGTAACATCATTTCAAAGAAGGATAAAACATAGTGGGTAGGTGAGGGATAAGTACTAGTGGCATGATTCCCCAATCACTAATGAGGATGAGGAAGGATGACAAGGAGGTAGTAGTATGCCCCCTCGAGAGAACATATGGGTTAGGAGAACATGGGTGTGCTCTCAAAATGGGTGAGGTTTAAAGGATGAAAGATAAGGGGGATGGAGATATGGAGGGAGAGGGATAATGGATGATCATCATGCTACAATAATAATAGAAACCTATATTTGATATTGTACTTGACATTATGCACCAATGTATAAGGAACCAGGATGAAAATGTGCCAAGTGAAAACATGTGCCTTATAGCACCATGATATGGAAGACCATGATGCCCCTGTGGCAATAAAGTGAAAAAGACCATGATAAATGAAAACAAAGATAAAACACACAAGCAACAAGAAAGCATGCACAACAAACCAAAAGAAAACAAGGACTATGCCCCAAGTCAAGCTAAAAATTGATTAATGGATTGATTGATGGATTGGGATGATGATGATTGGATTGAGAAGAATAAATCCCTATGATGATACTTAGATTAAAATGGATCAATGGATTTGAGCTTAGTTTTGGTTAAGATGATGGATTGCTTAAGGATGATGTACTAGATTGCAAGGTTGGATTGCATGGAGTAGGATTGATTGCATTGAATAGGATTGGATGGGGATGGTTGGATTGGAAGGATAGATGGATGGATAAGATACAATTGGATAGAGGATAGGATGATTATGATAGAGGAATGGATGGATCCGATGAAAAGGGAGAGCCAAGTCTTAGGAAAAGGATGGGAGGATAATAAATTATGTGGATAGAAGATAAATGGATTTAGTAGATGGAAGGTAGGTGATAGTAGATAACAGGATGGAGGTCCAAGGACTAGTTTCAAAGGACTGAGATGCCCACTAGAGGTAGTGAAATTATGGATGGAAGGATAATGGTATGAGAAGGAAGGGTAGTTTATAAAGGACATGGATGGAAGTAACAGTGAGGATGGAATTATCCAAAGCATGCATCTATATTTTTCCCATAGCTTTCTATAGACATCAAGGATGAAAAGAGAGGATGAATTGGCTAAGATAGGGGGATGGAGATAGGAAATGGGATGGAAGATATGGATAGATGATCAAGATTAAGTGGATAAGATATAGATGTATAGATATTTTACCTCTAGGCTCTTTATCAAGATCAAATATGGGAAGGTAAGATGGATTTGGATAGGATGATGGATATATAATGAATGATATGGATAGGATAAGATACATGGTAATTATGAATATCCTTAGCCTTGTCAAGATCAAAGGTGGAAAGGGGGAGATGTATTTAGATAGGATGATGGATAGATGATGAAGGATAGTGGAGGATGTGGATAAGATGTGGTATGGATGGAGCTTTCACCTAAGTGTAGGGTGAAAGGGGATGGGGAGGAAGTACCCAAGCATCTAGTTCCATAGATGGTATCCCTTGATTATGTGTTATAATGGACCATGGCACTTGGATGTATGCTCATAGATGTTGATAGAATGATTGTAAGGGGGATAAGATGGATTGAAAGATGGGGATGGTTATGGATTTATGCAAATGATTGGATAAGAGGCATGGAAGGATGGAAAATGGATGTTTGGTAATGGATGGGTTGATGGAAGACTTGTGGATGAGTGGATGAAAATGTTGGCAAGATCAACATTGGCACACACCTTGAACAGTGGTGGAATTTTGAAAGAGAAGTGGATTTTGAATTTGGAGGTTTATATGGAGGAGTGGGTGTAGATTTTGGGACATAAGGACCCAAAATGGATGAAGGTGATGAAGGATTATTAGATGGGATGGGGGACTTAGAATTGGATGAAGCTTTTGGATAAGCAAGTTTGGATGCCAATTTTGATTTTTCTTTGGGATGCATTGATTCAATGAGTATTTTTGGAATCCACATGGTTTTTTATTTTTTCTTCATGGGCCTTTGTGGCCTTTGGGATTTAAATTTTTTATTTTGGATCATTTTTCTTTGATTTTTCATGTATTTTTGAGGGGACATGTTGATCCTTTGATTTTTGTGGATTTTTGGCTTTATGAATTTGATATTTAGCATCCAAATTGCTTCCAAGAGTAGTGGGATTGGAAGATGGATATGAATTATATGCCTATATTATGGATGGGTTGGTGTAAGTAATATGTTGGAAGGATTTCAAAGGTGTGTGCCCTGGTTGATCTTGATTTGGGATATGAGGTGATGGATAGATAGGATAGAGAGATTTTGTAATAGGAGTGATAGGTAGTGGAATGTAAGGACCCAAGATGGATGGAGGGGATGAAGGAATTTGTTTTGGGACATAGGGACCCAAAATGGATGGAAGGGATGAAGGATTGGGATTTGGAACATAAGGGCCCAAGATAGATTTGGAGGATAAGGAGCATGGATATTTGGCTTTAGATGGATGGAATTAGATTTAGGATGGGTGGAAGGAGTACCAACATCTAGAGCTTGGTATCCAAGGCCATGATATTTTGAATTTTCTTTTATATTAAGGGGTTCTGATATTCCTTTCTCATGGAGGCCTAAGCCTTTGCCTTGATAATTCATAGTTTGACAAATCCTTTTCCAATGGGATACTTGTTGTTTTGAAAGCAATATGAGAGTCCATTTTGAGGGGGATATGACTTGGAGGAATGATAAGATCATGGAGTAGACCAGAATGGATGAAAGTGGATGAACCCAATTGATAAGTAGAGGGTTCATGGGTACCTTGGATAGGGGTGATGGGATCTTGTGGGGGATTAGGATCATGAGATGGAGATGAAGGAATGCTTTTATCTTGACTTGGGATGGGGTAGATGGTATAGTGTGTTCTTGGTTATGATATGGAGGGGGATCATGACATGAAGTGGGAGGGGTTTTTGGATTATGGGAGGTGAGAGGATCATTAGATTGGGTGGAGGGTGTACTTTGATCTTGATTTAGAAAGGGATCATGTAATGGAGTGGAAGGTGTATTTTCATCCTGAGATGGAAAATTATCACTAGATGAGATGGGAGGGATTGTTGTTCTTGATTAAAAATGGGATCATGATATGGAAGGGGATCATGTGATGGAGGAGGAGTGGTTCCTTGATCTCCAAATGGAGGGGAATCTATGTGCTTTGGATTGGAGGATTGACATAGCTCATTTGAAGTGGATGGTGTGATGGGGGAGGAAGGTTGGATAGATGCTTCAACTTGGATGAATGGATTACTAGAGGATTCATGATATTTAGGGTATTGGTATTTATCTTGAAGTGGAGGTGATGAAGGTGGATGCATGACATGGGAAGATTTCACAATTTTTTTTTTTGGATAGGTAATTAAGAACCTTTGAAATTAGTTCTTGGAGCCAACCATTACAATGGACATGGGGTGAATTTGATTGGTAAGATTGGGGTGATGTGGATTGTAAGGATGTGGTAGATGAACAAGTGGAATAAAAGGTGGAATTTTCCATGGATTGGTAATGGATAATGAGGATGAGGAGCTTGAAAAGGATGTGGAGATGGGGATTTGCGATGGGGAGTTTTGTCTAAAGGCTTGGTCTCCCTTGTCAAAGGAAGGGGAATGGTAAGCAAGAGGGGGTGGGTCAGGATTGGATGAAGATGGGGAGGGTGGAAGTTTAGCACCAATGCCAAGGAGATATCTAAGCATGGAATCCTTATCATTATTAAAGTAGTGGATGAAGAGATCATTGGTGATGGAGCCCCATGAGGATGATATGGGTGATGAGGGTGTGGGTGGGATTTGAGTGGGGCATTGGATGGGTGATTGGTGAAGATTTAGAGAATTTTTTCTAATGGATTCAAGGCGATCCACAATATTCTCACTATCATCATAGGGATTAGAATATGGGTTCATGATATTAGATTGGGTTAGAATGGATGAAGGTGGATTGGGATAGATTAGGTTGGATGGAGGATATATTAGATGATTAGACATGGTATAGGATTTATTGAAGGAGGAAAGTTTTGGATTGGTTTTCGATAGGGATAGATTAGGGATGGATTGGATATATGTTAGGGGATGATTAGGACAAGATGGGTGATTAGATGAATAAAATATGAAGATGAGTATGGAGGATGGAATTGAACTTGGGATCAAATGTCAAGACCTTAAGATTATTTTATTTGATTAAGGTTGATTCTCTATACTTAGGATAGGCTAATGTTCCTAAGAAAGAGTTAATTGGATTTTATTTCTACTTAAGATAGGCAAAGTTCTTAAGTAATTTTGTATTAAAGATTAAATCAAATTAAGGTCTTGATTTTTTATCAGGACGTTGGATTTGAAATGGGTGATATTATATTCAGGATAAGATCCTTAGATGAAGGATTTGGATGATGATGAAAGGATATGATGTATGAAGTAAATTAAGTCCTTAACCAAATTTTGATGTTCAAGTGATGATTTTTGATTAAGGATGGGGATTGGATGCTTGATTGAGATGGATAGATGGATAATGAATGATTAGATTTTGATGAGGATAGATGTATTAGATTAGGATTTGATTAGGATGGGATTGGGTTGAAAAGGGGAATTGGATTAAGATGATGATGATGATTAAGAACGATAATGAAGGATGAATTAAGGATGATGGTGGATAGAGGATATTAGGACCAATATTAATGACAAAATTGGGTAGGCGTTATGGAAGATGATTAGGATAATGATTAGGACCCCAAATGGCTTTGAAAAATTAAGCTTAGGATCCTAAAGGATGGATTGGATATAGATTATGAGATGATTTGGTTGAGATGGATGATTAGAATGATTATAGAGGATGATGATGGGATGATTAGGGTAGGTGATTAAGAAGAAGGGGGAATAGGATGAAAATGAATGTTTAGGATAATAAGGGATGGTTATGATGATATAGGGGGTGTTTAGGATTAAAAGGGGGTATTAAGATGAAAATAATGGATTAGGATGGGATGATTAGGATTAGATGATTGTGATGAAAATGGATGATTAGGATGAAAAGGATGGTAGGATTAGGATGTTAAGGGATGATTAGGATAGGAAGAATTAGATGAGGTGAAGGTTTTTCTTGCTTGGCTAAAAGATAGAATTGAAAGTACACAAACAAAGTGGCCAAGTTTCATGGATTTTGGTAGTGTATGTTCAATCCTCAACCCCTTGGCTAATTCATTTTTCACGGGTATAGTACAATAGAAACACTTCAGGCACTTGATTGTAAGCCCCAAGATCAAGTCCTTTTATAGATTAATGTGGTCCCACCACCCTATAAATCTTGGGTTAATACTCCTTGATACTTGGGTGACACACCCTTTTCTCGCAAAGGCGGATAGGTAGAGATCTAGTGGCACAGGGTCATCAACAGATGCCACAGGCTCACCTTCTCTCTCTCCTTGGGAACTATCATAGTTCACCACAAGGATTTTTATCTCCACCTAAGGGATTACGTGGTGAGTAACTTTAGGGTACGATCTACATCCCTTGCACCACACTAATCTACATTCAAATAGCTTTCTAGGTTTACAATGTTTTTCTAGGGAGTCCTCGATATACACAAGGTACTTGAGGCCCAAACTATGAACACTATTTTATCGCAAGCATGAATCGGGAACTTCAGTGAAGTGCCAAGATCTTGAACCAACCTTTCACTCCTAGCCTGAAATCACCCTAGGCGATCAGAGCTCCACCAATTATGACGCAACTAGTTTGGGGTACAACTTTAGTTCTCCCCCCTTTATATACCCCTCGGGTACATGTGGTTGAGATCATCCCCTAGGGTGATGAAATCCCTAAGCAAGTCTCCTAAAGGGAAAGGTACACTAAGTTTTTTTTATGCCCAATATTGTACAAAGTGCGAGGGCAGAGCATACACATAAGCTAGCGACATTATGTTTACCTAAAAATTTGATCTAAAAAAAATGAAGAGATTCAAAGATCTCTAATCCCCAAGATCACACTAGGTGCGAGGGGAGAGCATACATCTATTGTACCCTTCCAAGAACGGAAAACAAATTAATTAACCCACTATTCTAATTTAGTCCCTAAATTAGTGGAAAAAATAAAAAATTATTGGTCAAACGTCCTACAAAACTACTCATTAGTCCAAGTGTTAGCTAAAAAAATACAAATCAAAACGCAGACATGGTTTCACAGAGAACAAAAACATAGGTGCCAAAAACCATACTTCCAGAATCTTAACAGAGAACAGAGGTGCAGCAAAAATGAAAAAATGGTGCTTTTGTTAAACTAAGTAAAATAATGACCCTTAAGATTAAATCTTTTTAATGCTAAGTATATATGATGAAATCTATGCTAGCTACTAATATATTCCTGAATGATTAATTAACAAAAATAGCAAAATGTGTCGAGATACTGCAAAAAGATTAAACTAAATATCCTAAATAGAGGTGTTGAACTATGATCAAAACCGCGCCTATGCTCAGAGACCTATTGAGCTCAAATGTATGCAAACAAATGGCAATGACACTGCTCTAATCTAACCAAAAGATGCAAATTATCAATATTTTTCCAAATAGACAATAATACTAAGACATTAAAAAGTGATTTAATGCTACTTAGACTAACTTAATCTAATTAAAAACAAAAGTGTTGTTTCCCTAAATGGAGGCACGGAAAGTCATTATGCAAGCGTAGGAATAGAGGCATAGCGAGTTGCAATGCAGGTGTAGCAATTTTTTGTGCAAGCACCGAAAACCAACCGCAACCCAACAAGAAGAAAAAATGAAAAAAAATGAGATTTCTTTACCTTTTTAGGTTAATTTTAAGACCCCAAAATGAAATGTGAGGTGATATCTAGAGATATTTCTTAAACTAGATAGATTTTAGGTCATTTTTTAGATAGTTGTTCTTTTTATCTTTCCCTCTTAGTGTGAGTTGTAGTTGTAGCGAAAATAAAAAGAAAAATCAGCTATAATTGTTAGCAACAACTATAGTAAAATTTTAAGATACTCTTAGAGAGATAAATAAAATCTTATGATGCCAACGAAACCCTGTAAAAGCCAAAGGTCATTAAAAAAATAAGCAAGCTAATCCCCTAAGACACAGGAGTCGAAATATGGAACGCAAGCACCGAAAGTTGTTGTGCGGGTGTCGCAAGATTGGTCACTGGTGCAGAAAGTTGGAACAGAGACGCTACAAGTCGTAACGTAGGCACCAAAAGTCATCATAGAAGTGCTTCAAGTCGTAACGTAGGCACTGAAAGTCATCGCAAAAGTGTCATTTCACATATTCCAAACTTGCAAACCTTTGAATCACACGACTTTGATAAAAGTGTTAGAAAGGATGTGGGTCCCACCGAGCATGCCAAAATGAAGATGGGAAAGATGAATATGAATGTAAATAGATGAAAATGAATAAGAAATAAACACAAGAATGTTATACCTTCATTGCTCCTTCCTCTTCATGGATTGAGCTCACAAGATGCACCCAAATCCTGTAGATTTTCTCCAATGATTGAAGGGATATGGTTGCTCACGATTTTAGCATGATGATGATATGATGAAGATTTGGACAACATATGGCTATGTAGAATGTGTGTTCCAAGAATGAGATCCAAGGCCTTATCATATAGAAATTTGGTGAGAGGAATCAATGGCTAAGATTGAATGGGGATCACTTGCATGATGGTATCATGTTGGGTTATTTTTTCACTAATATGCTCTACTCAACAAAGAGTAAGGAAGTGGTGCAGAAATTTTTAAATCTCCTGGATGATGTGCATAAATAGCCTCCATCATTGGCATTGGAAGCAAGTGCAGAATGGCCTACTGAAGTTTTGGTTTGTAGTGACATAGATGTGGCTAAGACCAGGGCGCACCCAAAAATGCAAGAAGTCATGGATTTCTTAATTACAGTGATGTTGGCCAAAGATATGGACATTTTCATGGAGTATATATCAGCTAATATGGAGGTGTTTCTGGACTCAATGATGTTTAGGTTGACTGATCTAGGTTTAGGATTTATTATTGTTTTGAACCATGTGGAGTAATTTGTTGAAAATGTTGGTTGTTAGTGTTCCATGTTTGCTTTGAATGTAGTTTCGTCCCCATAATTTTGTGTAGCGTGTATTTGGCAGGTCCCAATCTTCTCTAGTTGTATTCTCCTTATATATTAATAGATGTGTGTTACCCACTAAGGTAGAAATTTTCCTTTAAAAAAAAATAATGAAATAAATACAAGAATGTTATACCTTCATTGCTCCTTCCTCTTCATGGATTGAGCTCACAAGATGCACTCAAGTCATGTAGATTTTCTAAAATGATTGAAGGATGTGGTTGCTCATAATTTTTGCATGATTCAATGGTATGATGAAGATGGATTTCATGAAGATTTGGACAACATATGGCTATGTGGAATGTCTGTTCCAAGAACGAGAGCAAAGGCCTCATTATATAGAAATTTGGTGAGAGGAATCAAAAGCTAAGATTAAATGTCTAATGGAGGGTTTAGATTGATTGAGAAGGTGAGGTTTGAATCAAGGATGAGGACCGATTAGTCATGTCACAAGTGTCACAAGATGGATAGGAGTGAAATGGGAAGTGTTCCCACACATGTGTGATCATATATTTGGAAGAGAGGTATTAAATTTTTGTAAGAGATAGGGTGGCTTGTGTAAGAGGTTAGTGGGGGTAGGTGAGATGTAGGAATTTAAAATAAGGAAATGATAATAATGATGATTAGGGATGAGGGCACTAGCTCTCAAAAACACAGGTAAACTACCTCAAGAGGTTTCCAATCTCTTGATACGTTTCAGGGTAACAGACAAGGTCAAAAATGGTTTAAACCTTCTTCTCTTTAGGTGCTGCTAGACCTAGGCAAGTATACCTATATGAATGAGGTAGACTTGACTTATGCTTATTTCTTTTAAAGTATTTTACCCACAATGGAAAATGGGAGTGGATAAATAAAATGTGATTTGGTATAGATTATATAGCAATATCAAAGCTAAAACCTAATATGTTCAGTTTAACAAATATGAATAATGAGTGAAACTAAAATAATGAGAATGTGGAGACTAGTGCCTTGTTGGGTATGCGGAGTCAAAAGAAATCTAAAATGAGTAACTTCTTTATGGAAATTACTCTAATTATTCAGCATATATTTGAGTTTATAACTTGTATAAACATGAAAGAATATGATTACCAATTTCTTCTTAATGATCCAAATGAGATTCCCTAATTACTATGATCAACTAAAAGGATTTATTCTTTTCTTCAAAGAACCAATTAATCAACCATACAGATACAGCAAGTGTGCACCAATAAACTGAATATAAGCTTGTTATATCAATTTAAATAACCAGAAAAGATCAACCTTGGAGACAACTTCAATAATACTTTCAATTAGCACAACAAACAACTAATACAAAAAATACGCCACCACATCAAATGATTTTCATTCATACCTCCATAGTTTTAAACATGCATCATAGTCTCATATTTGTAAAACATTCTAATCTACTATATCTTTTTTCTATATCCTATATCCTGTTTAACTACCAAAACGGATATTTATACATCAACTACTTGAAAGGACGCATCCTTTCAGAAATTTCATATGTTAAAACAACAATAGATTAAAATTTAATTAAGCTCTGTTAAGCCATAAATGAATCTTCGATAAGTGGTCCAAGTAATCTCGGTGCTCATGCGTATCTGCATCTCCCAATGCATTCTGGATCATGATCTCCATTCTTACCATCTTTTCATTTCGTTCGCATGCCTCATCAAGTGTTGTATCTTTCATGGTAGCTATCTTCAGAATTTCTTGCAGTATCAATTCACCTTCACTTTTCCATTTAGTCATTTCTTTTAATCCTCCTTTATCATCAAAGAATGCGGTCAATCCTTTTCTGGTGGCATTTATCAATCCCTGCACATCCCCTCGCAATTCTTCAAAGAAGTCTCGGTGTTTATTCACAAAATGATTTGCTGCCTCAATTGCTACATTATCAAAAACATCCCTCTAGTTTATTTCCTGAAACTTCTCCAAAATCCTACCATCCATTCTTTTGTGTTCTTCTAATGCAGCAAAGTTATGTGAGTGTGTTCCCCAGAACTTATTTCCCTTAAGAGTAAGCACTTATTTCCCCAGAACTTATTTCCCTAGAACTTATTTAACCAAGTTGCTAGATTGGTCTGTCTTTTCTTAATCATTG
Organism: Sequoia sempervirens; assembly: GCA_007258455.2. Lineage (NCBI taxonomy): Eukaryota > Viridiplantae > Streptophyta > Pinopsida > Cupressales > Cupressaceae > Sequoia > Sequoia sempervirens. The sequence goes on from VDFB02179234.1 coordinate 55,541,055, forward strand.
TTACAAGTGTATCATATTTCCCTTAAGAGTAAGCACTTGATCCCTCCCAGTGATCTTTTGCTTGTGAATTTTGATGAGGGCGCAGCCCGAGACTTAGAAAATAACCCACAAACAAGAGAATAATTTTATTATTCAAAAAATGGAGCTTCTTACATGCAGAGGATCTCAAATCCCCAAGTTCTACAATACATGCAAGTTACAGAAAGCTACAGAATCACCCTTTCACAATATGCGAGCTTGTCCCCAAAAAGTTTACCCAAAAATTAGAAACCCCGCCATAAATAGAGGTCCTCTTTAGTTTGGAGCCAAAACAACATTCAAATTTGAGTTTAGGCGGTTTGGCACGCTTGAAAATTTACAACATGAAGTTCAAATTTCAAAAGAACATTTGGGTAATTGTATCTTTCCAACATCCCTCGCCATAACTTTTGATCCGACTCCTCATTCACTCTAACCGCTTGAACCGCTGGTGGT